>CM067375.1:28115488-28395488 GCA_034401795.1 Chaetoderma sp. LZ-2023a | reverse complement strand
TCTGAGTGACAGCGTGGTCACTAATGACAGAAAATAGTACCTAGTTGTGGCTATATGAACAAATAAGTTTATTTTGTCGGCTATTTTGAATATCAGCAAATTATGAATATATTTCTCCTACTTAGATTTTTTCTGGACTTAATATATTGACAATTTTTTAAAACCTTTTTTGAAAGTGAAGAAAAAAATTGTATTGCAATTTGTGATGAGTCTAGAATCGACTATAAGGCTCATGGACGCGTAGTAAAACAACATCATCAAGTGATGTCCCGGACCCTACTAACGCAGGTTACTTGGCCGGTATTGGGCCAGTACGGGCCCATGAA
This sequence comes from Chaetoderma sp. LZ-2023a, assembly GCA_034401795.1. Classification (NCBI taxonomy): domain Eukaryota; kingdom Metazoa; phylum Mollusca; class Caudofoveata; order Chaetodermatida; family Chaetodermatidae; genus Chaetoderma; species Chaetoderma sp. LZ-2023a. Next base: position 28,395,162 of record CM067375.1, on the reverse strand, counting down.
GATGCGTTATCAATGTTTGACCATGGAATGACCTTCGAGTCTCACATTTGCATAACATAAGAAGGTGCGATGTGCGTGACTGAATGCGTGTATCGTGACGTCCCGCGACTAGTATTAGCAGTGATGCCGAGAGAACAATGTGCACCACATCCCCGCACGACCGCATTCAGGATGAGAGGATGTCTAGGATACGCGACAATACCTATCATAATACCGTATATGCACCAAAATGATGGGATCCGGGGCGGAAGAAGGTGGGTGGAGTGGTAAAAGAGAGAGGGAGGGGGAGGGAGGGAGGGGATGGAGGGAGGAAGGAGGGCGCGAGGGATGGAGGGCGGGAGGGCGAAAGAGAGAGGGTGGGAGAGGGAAAGAGAGGGGTTGGGGGTTGTGTGGACAGAGAGAGAGAGAGAGAGAGAGAGAGAGAGAGAGAGAGAGAGAGAGAGAGAGAGAGAGAGAGAGAGAGAGAGAGAGAGAGAGAGAGAGAGAGAGAGAGAGAGAGAGAGAGAGAGAGAGAGGGAGAGGGTGGAGGGGGGGGGGGGGAAGAGAGAGAGGGGAGGGGTGGGAGGGAGGGGTTGATGGTTGAAAGCATCCTATTATCAAACAGCAAAGACAGCAGGATTGTTAGCAGCAGCAGCAGTAGTAAAACAGCATGAGTAGAGCCTAAAGAACATCCTAAAGTAGCAACAGCATCGCCCGCCCGCCTACCTGCTTGCCACCCTGCCCGCTCACCCGTCCGTCCGCCCGCCCGTCCGTCCATCCGTCCGGCTGTCGTCATCGCATCTGTGCAGGAGAAAACTAGCTATTGAAAGTACTCAGTTCGTATGCTGTTTGTGTTATAAACTACGTTAGTCAAGTCATACTCACTGCCCTGTAGGTGGGGCTTAGAATACACCTTCCGTATCCTCTGCGTGTCGTAAGAGACGACTAAAGGAGGTAAGGGTGAGGTAACCCTGACAGAAACCTCGAGTGCTGAAGACGGAGGTTCCAGGCCGCACGGCGCACTCTAATAAACCATGGATCCACGCACTTAACGCTTCTGATCATGTCGATAGCCACTTACAGGGCTGGCGGTATAGTGGCGGTGGTGGTGGTTGTGCACTTGGAGCGGGTTTTTAAATTTTCGGAAGGGTTTTCAGTTTCGACGTGCTTTTGGATAATACAATTGGAATCATATTATTAGTTCACTGTGATTTTCGACATAAAAAACTGTTCACTTCTTTCTTGGTACAGCATTTATTTATTCAACAATAATGGTTAACCACATGTCAATGACATCTTATTTACCCTATTGTTTTTGTATTCATTTTCTATCCAAGTCATATCATATTTCAGAATCAAATTATAAATCAGGCTTAAAAAATGATATCGTCTAATATGGGTGCAATGACCGGGTGAATAAGACTGCACATTAGAGTGGTAAATAGCATTCATTCATTCAATTCACCTTTCCTGAGTATCCATCTATCAATCTGACGTCATATGACGCCATAATCAGCTGAGAGACGTGTAGGATGACGTCACAATCATTACGTCATCAATGATTCTATATGGCTCGTCCTTAACTCGTAATAGTCCGACACGTTGTACGAATTGTATGTCTCTACTATTTAATAAACCTGCTGTTGAATATTTTGAAACTAATTTGACTGGGCGCTGTTGCTGCCATAGGCAGCAACAGCGCCCAGTAAAATTAGTTCAAAATATTCAACGGCTTACCTGTCTAGTTTTTTGGAAATTAGTAGTCAGGAAGTTCAGCGATCGGTCGATCCCAACATGAGAGAGGTGTGAGTGGAGCTTAGCTAGAGATGGGCGGGGGTATAGCTAAAAATGGAAAGGTACATTGGTTTATTGGCCGCTTACACCTAGATGTATTTAAGCCATGACTCGCTCTTAGAGGTGCTTTCCCGGAAGGTTGCGTATTTTCCACTTCCTACCCACCCCCACCCACCCACACCCCCCCCCCCAGAAGGGCTGCGAAAATGAAAATAAAAACTAAAGTAATAAAAAATTAAGATGTTGCAAGGGGTGAAGCGTTGGCTGTTGCTGCCTAATGAGCTGTTATTGGCGGGTTTAAATGCTGTGTTGTGCAAAGGAGGGTGGGAAGGGAAATTACTTTATTTCTCTCAGGGGTGGGAGGGGTGCGTGCGTGCGTGCGTGCGTGCGTGCGTGCGTGCGTGTGCGCGTGTGCGGGTTGGGGTGGGGTGGATTAAATAGGTAAGAAATGGGAAAAACAAACTTAAAATCTAGTGCTTGTAAACAAAAATCGCGAGTTAAAACTTATTAGAAATAATAAGTTGAATGCAAATGACGATGTTTATGGAGTAAACAGACAGCAATGGCTTTCAGTTAAATTCTTTTCAAAATAATCACCACAAGGTCTAACTATTTATATTTTGCATAAAGCACATGGCCCATATGACATAAAATATTTAATGATCACTATAGTTGTCAACAGACCGCTATTTAACATCAACTCAAAATACTATTTGACTTTGTGACAAGTATATGCATATATATTTATTATAATAATTGTAATAATAATAATTCCGTAACACATTTAGCCCAGCAGTATTTAATTCTACAGTTAAATCATTCATAAAATTTCGAAAACTGTTTAACTATACACAGGCATGCATCCAGCTTCAGCTAAGTTAATTTAAGAATACTAATGAAGCTATGTTTTGTCATATGTTTTTAAAATAACGTAAGTTGTTAGGATTTTAAAAATGAATTCGGGGTTCATTTGGTTAGAGTAAACAGGCCTAACAAACACAGGCTCTTTCTATTCTTGTACGAACTTGCTAGGATTAAACTCCGCCGTTTAATAACAACAAGCCTCGATGGGTAATAAGGCCTACCTGTATTATATCCAAAACATATAGACTATTTTCCGGTAGATTTAATACAATTTCTTTTGTTGTATTCTGTGCCGTACGTAGCAAAGGTTTAAACGGCAAACTAATCGCCCGCGTCTTTTGTGACGTAATTGTTGAAGCGTGACGAAATTGGCACTGCAGTAATGCCCCCTTGGATTTTAATAACCGTTGAAATAGGCCTACCAATAAAGATCAATTTACAATGTATAGTTTAGTTGGCTGGGAGAGGATATGTATCGGTAAATACTATATTTACGTCCACCCTCGTCCCCACATACCACTTTATGACGTGTATTGAACCCTTTGAATTACGAATTCCTAGAATTTCAATTTCATGGTAGCTGTTGTGCTATTCTGTTGAATATTTTGAAACTAATTTGATAGGAAGCTGTTGCTGCCAGCATCAACTGCCCGTAAAATTAGTTTCAAAATATTCAACAGAATATTTCTGACATTCTAGATGATCAATTGTCGTGTTTGTTTTTTAAGTTCAAATGGTTAATCGATATAATCAGTATTTAATATCGGCATATTCCCTTTAAGTGCACTTAATCATACATCCGATGCCTACTTTATAAACAATTTGACAAAAAGCCGTTGTTGTCTTAATAAGTACCGAACTTATTTGAAGTTTTCAAAATAAACAGCGATTTTAACACCCACCTCTCTAACGGAGTAACGATAATAATTCTTGATGCTGGGAGAGCTTGAAAATATCATTTACGATAAAAATGGTTAAGCATGGCTTATCAGTAGGCATATGTCCTAACTAATCTTTAAAGATTGTTGAAGGCTATAATAATCCGTTATTTACTTCAAACATGAAGCAATTGTTCAGTGTGCGACCTAATGGGAACAAAACGATCGGAGAGGGCTATCAGACAGGCCTGGCCAATAAAGTATCCATAGTAGATTAACGTTTAAATCCGATATAGTATAATGAATGCAAATGGCACCGTTTGTTCGTAATTTGGCTTGGTCCGTAAAAAATGGCAGACTGGGATGGTGTGTGCGCATGTGTTATTGGAACCAGTGTTGATTCTAGGACGTATTTCAAGGGTGGCAAACTAGACATTATTTCCGTATTTTGGAGGAGGTAGGGATGGATGGAGAGAGGGGAGGGGAGGGATAGAAAGAGAGGGAGCCGGAGGAGGATGATGAGAGAGCGAGAGAGAGAGAGAGAGAAAGAGAGAGAGAGAGAGAGAGAGAGAGAGAGAGAGAGAGCGAGGCAGAGAGAGAGAGAGAGAGAGAGAGAGAGAGAGAGAGAGAAGAGAGAGAGAGAGAGAGAGAGAGGAGAGAGGGAGAGAGGAGGGGAGAAGGGATGGTAGAGAGAAAAATCGAAGACGAAGGGTGGGGCGAGATGGGGCGAGGTGGGGGGGGGGCGCAAGGGGGGGGGGGGGAAGAGAGAGAGAGAGAGAGAGAGAGGCCCTTATTTGTTTATATGTAGACCTATCTACTTTCTTCAAGACGACTGCTAAGTTAATGTATCCAAACCATACTATTACGAGAAAATAGTATTCTCAAATGTATTTACAGTACAGATCATAAATAAGTTAAAACGTTTCCAAAAGAAAAAACACCCGGAACTTGTTAGTTAGAACAATTCTGAAATCGGTCTAAGGCAGCAATGGCTTCCAATCAAGTTAAGTCCAACATATTCAACAGTGCGTTTTATTTTGTTTTGGAAATAATTTAAGTTCTGTCCGAACTCGGCTATAGTGTAGATCTACCAGCCATTGTCTCAAGTGTGCAATGCGGGTTTATTTTCTCTCCGCGCGGATTGATACGCGTGGGTGAAATAATGATCACATTCTCCCGATACGTTTCTCCCTAATCTCGGAGCGTGTCACTCAAAATGACAACGCGGAATCTTCACTGATCAAGGGAGATAAGCGTGTATTGATGGGGATGAGTGATCTTGAGCGAGTAATCTACATTTGGCCTTTATCTTGTACGCTGATGAAAATGTCAGCCGCGTGATAGAATCTTTAGTACACACGTGGGCCGTGCTATTGCTAAAAACTGTCCAAAACGACCACCTTATAATATGATATTGAGCTGTGGTTACTCTAAGACATGTGGTCGCGTCACACAACTTATTGTACATAAGTATGTTTAGAACAAAAACAGAACTATGTTAGTTAGTAAGAAATGTTTTGTTGAATATTTTTTTACATAATTGGATTGGAAGACATTACTGCCAGTCGAAGAGAGGCGTGATAGATCCAATTTATGGAGGGAGATTGTTGAGGTGATTTTACCTCTTTTTTGGGGTGGGTGGGTGTGGTGGGGGGGGGGGGGAGAGGGAGATGATTCCCCAATGACCTAATTTTGGTGTCATTAAACATGATGTCAAGAGGAAAGAAGGATGGTATTCATTTAGGCAATAGGTACCTTCCAAAATTTGTGGAGTTAGGGGTCAGATATTGAATGGTTCTAACAATGGGGTCTCCCAGGGAGGCAAGAAATAGATGGTTAACAACGGGGATTCAAGTAGGGGAAAAATCAGCCTCTCTCTCCCCACCTTCTCCCTCTCGCCATCCCTCCCTCCCTCCCTCCCTCCATCCACGCCTCCCTCTCTCTCTCCGCACCCCCCCCCCCTCTCTCCCCACCTCTCTTCCATATATAACGGGGCCAGCTATAGGTCAATACAGGTACCTAATTATGTAACTAAATTGCTAAAAACCACCACCCGAAAGTCTAGTATATAAAGCGTACACCAAATTGCAGCTTGAAAATCCAGCAGCTTGTCACGTGGAACAATGCCAGGTATGTCCAGGCTTAAAGAAGGAATGGGAAGATCACTTATCATACACATATTATGGCACCCTACAATGCTATGATGATGATTGACCACTTTACCATCAAAAGGGCTGGATGCCGTATTCGATACTTGCATTTTTGCTGTTGTTGTTGGCCATTGCTGGTGTTGCTGTTTCCTCTCGACTGGCGACACCCTTGGTGGTGATAGATGTTAGAACCCTTCTGTGTGGCTCTGAAAAGGGTCATTAAAGGAAAGGTCCAGGGAACTAACATATGATCATGAATGATAGCTTTGTATAATAATCAACCTATACCCACCCACAGTTAAAAAACAGAAATAAATCAGAATAATTTGAAAAAAGCAGCTAAATACCATTTGTGTCACTCTAGCGGGTACCAATTAGTGACACAGCTGGTACTATGCATTCTGGTGTACGCCGAGAGAGTAAATACTATTCCCTACTGCCGGGCATATAATCTCAGTTATATTCGCCTTAAGCAGATTAGTCACCATTGTTTAATTTTAAAACAGTTTGCCTGAAAGCCATTGATTTCAGTGACAGGATATACTTTCAGTCACACAAACTTGAAAATATTCAGTAGGTATCATGTTACGACCCTGGAAACAAGCAATGTTTTTAAAATCATTTAATAAACGAAACTTGTTGTTTCCAGCAGAAAAAGTGACTTTCATATGTTTTCAAAAGGATCAATGGTGAATTAACAGTAGCGAGTTAATATCGCTCTACATCGGTGCCTATAGCGAATACTGTTCATACCGCTTACGAAACTATATTCAGGTTTGCTTTTGTTATATTCGAGTACACAGTATACCTGCACACGCAGTTGACACATAGTGGAGTGCAAAGCACCAACGACGTCATCAATTGGTGCCATGTTGAGCACTCCTAGATTTAGTAAATGCGTTTCCTCAAATAATCTCGATTCATTTCCAATTTTTACCGGCGGTAGTTTTTTTAATATTGTATGAATTTACAAATAAACATGATTTGTTATTTCCCTTTTCCCTTCCTTTAGTAGATTATAGCCATGAAAAGGGCTGTATTTGGCATCTGCTTTGCTGTTCTTGGCGTCCATTGATGCTGTTTTCTCGTCAATGGCAACACCCTTCATAGTGATAAATGGTAAAACGGAAACAATAGACTCAGATCCCTTGGCGGGATGTCAGGGCCATCTCCACTGCACATAGCATGACAGGCTAATTGTAGTTTGGATCGACCGGTCGGATACCGGCCGTACCAGCTGAGCTGGGTACGCGCCGCCGTCCTGGATTCGTTTCCTGAACACGCCACACTGGGTAGAGCCATACGCGTATATAGACCTATGGGAGAGATAGCGTGTCGAAAAATGACTAAGTTCGTTAAAGCGCATGATGCGCATGTGCGCGCTGGGACGCTGTTTGGATGGAGCGCGTAGTTACAACCAAGATAGGATGGCGCTTGAACGATGATTGGTTGGAGCCTGCGCCTGTGACGTCACGAGGAGTATAAAAGGAGACACGATCCAGTGATCGAGAGAATCCTCGGCCAGGGGCCGAGCAGGTTGGACCTGTACTAGCTGCGATTGACAGATATTACGCATATGACTTCAGTTTCTGTCCTTCTCCCGTAGCTACCAGTAGCCAACCCACCGCAGTAAAGACAATTTTGTAACTCCCCATTTACGGGAGTAATTTGGAACTTCTGATAATTGTTCACGAATATTAACATCTACATTCGGAACACAAATTTGTGGTCAGGCCTTTACGGCCTGAATATGTGAGTCTACAGATGTAGAGGCAGGATGTCCTTTGATGGATGACTCACCAGATCTCCACCTAAAAGTGTTATTTCAATCGCCGCCGCATTAATCGTGTAGGTTCTTTCAACTTTCGACCACAGCAAGTAAACTCTGCCCGGTGCGTCTTCAGAGCTGGCTGACGTACCCAGCACCGTGAAGCTTTGTTTTTATATCTTCATTTGCCTCTCACAACCCCCGCTTGTGATCGGGTTGTTTACTCCTTCCCTCAGTGTATGGGAACTTTCTTCACAACGTAGTACTATCGTATCTTTTACTGACTACTCGTTAGACATTCTATTAGGCCTACAGCACTGAATGATGTACTCCCGCCATGAGTGTTCTTACGGGAGTCTTGTTTGCGGAAAACAGCTTGCGGGGACCAACCTGCGGGAACTTTCCAGCTTCCGGAGAGCGCATCATCTCACATCGACTACGGATTGACGTATCAATTTCAGTAACATGGTAGCCTAACTTAGGAATGACTACCAAGTATTCAAGTAACTATACTTCACAGTTTAATTAGTTCTCTATATAGGTTTTGTTAATTATATTGTATCTGTAAAACGGTCCCGATGACTAAAAGGTGCCGTAACTGTCTTAGGGCCGCTAGTTATAATTTCTGCATTTGTTTATAGTTATTCTCATTTTCCTCAATGTGTTGCTAACCGCACTATAGTAGGTTCGTTAACCTGTATTGATATATATATATATATATATATATATATATATATATATATATATATATATATATATATATATATATATATATATATATATATATATATATATATATATCTTAATTATTTGACACTGTATTGATTGTTCTGGTTAGATTATGTATATATATGGCCAGTGGCCATTCGTTCATATGTTTTGTTTATTCATAAAAAATATAGGACTGCAGTGCACGTAGGAACCACTATACAGCAACAGTTATATATGTAACACTTTCTCCCGCCACCAACAATTTTTCACTGAGGTCGCTGTCCGTGCTGTAACTCTGTTAACCCGGCATGCTACCGACTAAACCTTTTCTATTCAGCTCAATAGGATAGGTTCAAAATGATTAGAGATACTTTCTTCATTACATACTGTGCAATATATTCTTCTCTTCCGGTAGTGCGATAATCTAACCCCGCACTCTGGTAAGACTCATAAGTAAGATTTTGTCTCTCTTCGTGCTCCACTCAGCCTTGTGGCTTCTTAATTGTTTGGATGTCCCCATCCACACCATGGGATGATCCGACTGGGAAACTGTTGTTCAAAACTGGAAACTTGGATATAAACCTAATAACAGGTAAAACAGTTAGTTCCATAGGACCCGGTGATGGGCAAGATATGTACCCCCACAGAATTCCGTTAAAATGTCTGGGCATGATATTTAGATCTGCCACGCCGTTGCGGGAAGGACATTTACGGTAGGTATTCATCTCTCATACCCCCACTATAACGATAAGAGAACTGGTCTAAGAATGCTTTCGTGAAATGTAACACATGTCTTGTAATGTTTTATGTGGTTGCGGGGCGGGATGTCCGGATTCTTATCCAGTTCGGAGATCCTGCTACATAACATGTATGAGCGCTCTCTCTAGTATTGATGTCTTAGGGCATCTGTTCTCCGTGACAGCCATGTCTAATAGCTAGGTAGATATCAGCCAGTTTCGGCCTAAAATAATTCTTGTTCTGAAAACAACTAAAAGGAATTAAGCAAAGCAGAAGGCCCGCAGAAATAAAGCGGCAACTACTAATTCAGCAAACCAAGAATTACATAAGACAGTAACAAAGGAATCCATCGGGAATCCCCTGTCCCATCTTCACGTAAAACAGTATGCACCACTATAGTCATAATCTCACTAGGTATGGTCCTTTCCTTATAAAGCATTTTTGATGGAAATATTAGCGTAGACCCATTTATGCCTACTATTGTTCTCCTGCTTTAAGTAGTGGGGACACCTTCCCAAGACGGAGGCCCATGCGATGCACACTTGCCTCTCGCAAGAATTCAGCAATGACGGTCCATGCCAGGATAATACTCCTCACCCGAACTAGCACTAGGAGTAGTGCCCGCGTGAGGCACATCACTTTTCGTCTAAAATAACCTTCTTTCTTTCAGCTTAGATGTATAATAACGTATATTAAGTGAAATAGTTAAGTCTCGTGTGTGGGAGCCTCCCTCGGGGGGATACCTCTGCGGACCTACGAGTCTGTGTGGTACCTCCGGGAGCCCCATGTTTAAAAGTTCATCTACCTGTCTCTATGTCTCGTATTTTCGTATGCTCTTACTGTAGTGTTATCTAGCATATTTATAATTGTTTAGGTAAACTCATTGTATAGACTTATATTTTCAGGTCACCAAATCAAATCTTGTAAGTCCATAGATCACGAAATTGCTATGGACAGGCATACTGGTTACACAAATTCTTGGGATGAGACAGTTGTGTTTAATGTTCGCGACAATGGTCGCACGGCCCCACCAGAATGAATGAGTTCCACCAGCCTTAGGAGCCGATTTTTGATTCCCGCAGGGCAGTCTATTACAAGGTCCGTCACCCCGAGACCGGATGCTAACCAGCATCATCACTCGTCATGCACTTGCAGCTCCGTGAGTCGACCTACTACACCGGAACGGCCCGACACTACCCAGTGAGCTACAAGTGGCGCCCGATGTGGGGCTCGAAGAATATCAATAGTAACACGCAGCAAACTCACGCCCACACCATAAAGTGAGCTCAGCTCAATACCATCTCCGTTCAGTGACGACTCCCTCGATCAAGAGGTAGCCTCATACGACGGATTCTCAGCACACATGCTCACCGACTATGCCAGAAATTCAGCGGAATCAACAACTTCGCACTATAACCTGTTTTCGCCTGTTAGCGATGGCACCTTTCGAGATGCCTCACAGGCGGGAACAGAGTTCAGTACCATATCGGACATCCGCGACAGGCCAACACCAACAGGGCTGAATCACGACTCCAACAAAGACCCGATTATGGGCATATCTACAGCCCTTCAGACTACTATCGTTCACCCATGTCATCTATGGAAACTGATTGGCTGGGTGATAATCCACAACACAGACAACCTCCCGCACTGCCCCATTCTGGCGAAACGCTGTACTCAAGGGGATCATCGCGGCATTATTGGGAGGAATCGGCACCATTTCGCCGGTATATCAGTCATGCAACACATCATGACCATCAGCCGACTGCACCACCGCCATATGAGGAACAACAATCCTCACCTCGGGAGGAACGACCATGCAATCTTCACAGCAATCCGCCTCCCATTCATAGAGCCATGCTGGTCTATGGCTCTACAAATGGGGTGGACTCATTGAATTGGAGTACGTGTGTCCTGGTTCCTCGGCATCGGCATTGACGGGAAACACCGACACTACTGCGACCTGCACCATGACCAACCTCAGTACATTCATCAACTTCCCAGATACCCGCACCACCCGGATTTCAGCCACTGCATTCTTCCCGCAGTCTTGGCCGAGTCATCCTCCCTCCCGAGTTTAGTGGGGAGAATGACTGGACCAATTATAAGATACACTTCGAAATCATAAGTCGGACTAACCGCTGTGACAATCGACAAATGGGTGAATAGCTCACTGCAAAACTTTCCGGAAAAGCCCTCCAAGTTCTTGTGGATCTGGTAACTGATTATATACCCACCTACACAGTTGGAATGAGCACTGACGGAGCGATTTGGCGACACAGCCCTCGGAGAAACCAGTCATCTTCAACTTAAAAATCTCCAACGACGCGCGGGAGAAACTCTTCCTGAGTTTGCTAGCCAAATCATGAGGCTAGTCACCCGTACATATCCGAGCACCAATATGGAGGGCGTGATTCATTTGCATCTGGAAACCTTCATCGATGCATTACCGGGGAACCCACCCTGAAAGAAAATCTATTTCTCGGCGACCACGGAAGTTTGGCCCAATTAACGGCAATGGTGGTTCACATTGAGAACTTTCTGGAGCGGGAGAAGATAACCGACGCCAACTCCATCCTATCAACGAGATAGAGGGTGCAGCTATCGCCCCGCCCACCAGTGCCCCCCCCCCCCCCCGGTCATCGACACCAACCACAGACACCACCACCACCGGATGTGCATAATTCCAGTCAGAATCAAGCAGCACCTGGAGGAAGGGGCCATGCCTGTAGAAGAGGGTACAATGTGGCCCGCGGGCATGGGAACCAGTGGAACAACAACAACAACGGCCACATAACAGAGTGGATAGAAGAGATTAACAGGCAAATCTCCGCACTCACTAAGTTAGTTACAACACTCAGCACCACCCTCGCCACCACCCAGTTTAGGACAGCAAACACCACCAGCACCGCACCACCACCGAACACCTGTTTCGGATGCGGTCAGCCATGACATTGGAGGGAGCGGTGTCCTAACCGACCTCCCTCTACAATGCCTGCTCCAGACCATAGTATGCCGCAACCAGAGAAACAGTCAAACTCCTAAGGGTACTGAATCACAATGAGCCACTTCGGTGCCCATATCCGTCTCCTGGCTCAACCGTGGCTTTCACGCAACAACGTTCAGTGGCCACCCATCATCCACAGAAAGCAGCTTACACACCAACACCAAAATGCACGGCTTCACACACGTCAGTGCCTACGTTGCCCCCCCCCCCACCCCCATCCGCAGCAAGGACATCCCCTTCTTTTTCCACACACGACAAAGCCTTCTTTCCTATGTAAAACGGCAGTAGTAAGTTATAGCACCTCCGCTGAAACCACGTTTTTGAAAGCACCACGCCCCACCACCAAGACACTAGATTCTCGGTGTCCTCTGGTGGTATACAGAACACCTCCCCCCATCCAGCATCATCTTCCGCATCCACAGACAGTGGCAACTCAGGAAAAACGATTCACTCCACCTCATGGATCCGCAAGCACCGACACAGATGGAGGAACGCATGTCTTTGGCATCATCATTGTTTCTTCTGTGCTTCACCATCCTATGAAGCATTGCAAGAAATGGCTTGCACAGGTAGAGCTTATCTGTCATCCCGTACGCGCCGTCGTATACACTAATACCGCATACACCGAAACAGCAACAACACCACCAACATTGCTACCCCCAGCTCCGTCTTCACCACAGTCATCACACCAGCGGTGACGGCGAACTGGCCCTTTCCTCACTCAGCCATCCACCACCTTACAAGAAGCAATATGGAAACAGTCGGAATACGTAGAGAGTGATGCTGTTCCAACACCGGATGTGCATTATTGTGAACCGCATCATTGGAAACTCTTCCACAGGTACATCGCAAAGTATTATACAAATGTGCCTGTCTGTTTAGTGGCGTTTTCCCCAGTGCCACCATCGACACCAGTGCTTCTATCACAGTATTTAACCAGCGCTTATATGAGAGCATCCACCTCATAAGAAGCCTCCCCTTAAGCCTACAAATATTTACCTACAGACGGCTACGGGAGCAGATGTACCCATAGCCGGTGTAGTTAATTTAGTTATCCAAATAGAGGAAATGCAATTCACTCAGAGAGTTGTCATCGCCTATATTCATAACGACACCCTACTTGGCTCTGATTTCCTCAGCGCCAGCGAAGCCATCATACACTGCAGACTACAGGAACACGACATACACGGCCGACGAATACCTTTCGCACCAGCATCATCATTGTACGATACGTGTGCGGTAATATTATCAAGTACCACCACAGTTGAGCCCAGACAGGAACAGATCTTATGGGCCACCGCACCACAGTTAGGAAGTAACACACACATCGCCATGCTGGAACCCAACCCTGATTATATGATCGCCTCACAATGCGCAAGTGACCGCATAATAGTGGACATTACTAATAAAGAGAAGATACCTTTTAGAGTGTTCAATGGTACCGCAGATCCTATTACCATCATCCCATATGACAACCGGTACAACGTCTTCCCATTCACAAAGAAGTGGAAGCACACCAACAAGTAAACGACATGTTGTGAATGGGTATTATCGAACCCTCAGCATCTCCATGGGCTAGCCCTATAGTGCTGGCAGGCAAAAAGGACGGAACCTTGTGGTTTTGCATCGAGTACCGCCGCCTTAATGATCTTAGCATTAAGGAAGCTTATCTGTTACCACGGATAGATCAGGCCTTGGATTCCTTGTCCGGAGCCAAGTGGTTTTGTACCCTTGATTTAGCTAGCGGTTACTGGCAAGTAGCCATGGATGAAGCTGACATGTGAAAGCCCGCATTCGTTTGTGGGGACGGCCTTTTCCAATTCCACAAGTTGCCCTATGGGTTGTGCAACGCTCCCAGAACTTTTGAATGACTCATTGAGCAGGTATTAACCACCCTGCAATGGGAAATCTGTCTCTGTTTCATCAATGACGTAATAGTCTTTGGACACACGTTTGAGCAAACCTTAATAAATCTGGACACCATGCTATCACGATTCCGCACGGCCAATTTGAAACTCAAATTGAAGAAATGTCATCTCTTCAGACAGAGTGTCGAGTTCCTGGGACACGTCATATCCGGTGATGGAGTGGCTATGCAGCCATCAAAAACTAAGGCAGTAGCAGCGTGGCCTCGGCCCTCTTCAGTTACGGAGACACGAAGTTTTTTTGGCCTATGCCAGTACTATCGCCATTACATCCAGCATTTCAGCGAGGTTGCTTCACTCATCTACAAGATCATCGAGAAAGATCGACCATTTGAGTGGACGAGTGAGTGTGAAGGCTCCTTCAGGGTGCTGAAGGAAATCTTGACGACCGCCCCAATTCTTGCTCACCCCAATCCAAACCTCGATTTCATCTTAGACACTGAAGCATCAGCTTTTGCTATTGGTGCGGTTCTATCTCATGTCACTGAAGACGGAACAGAGCAGGTGTTGGGTCATGGTTCACATACTCTGAATAAAACGGAGAGAAGATACGCAATCACCAAGCGAGAACTATTGGCGGTGGTCCATTTCGTCAAGTATTATAAGCACTTCCTGTTCGGGCGCCTTTTTACACTCCGTACTGACCATGCCTCACTATGGTGGCTCAGGAACTTAAAAAATCTGGAGGGCCAGGTAGCGAGATGGCAGGAATCCCTGCAGGCCTATAACTTTAACGTTGTTCACCGTCCCAACAAATTGCATGGAAATCCTGACGCCCTTAGCAGAATCGGCGCAGAGGCTGAACACGAAGAGGCGGCCACCATGACACAGTCAACACAGCCATCTCCGGAGTTCCCCGAATTGAGGTGCGCACAGTGGAATCCGGAGAAAATCGCAGACCACCAAACAATAGATGTGCAGACACGGAATATATATGCGTGGATTCAGGAGGGGCTATGTCCTCCTAAGGAATCGGTAACACCTTTATCCACCATGGCAAAATATTATTACCAATGGTTCGAAGAATGTCGATTAATAAATAACGTTCTATATATTAATAACTGTTTGGTAGTCCCGGAAAGTTATCATGAACTTATATTAAAACAACTACATGATAACGCCAGACAGCTGGCCATGGAAAGGACTGTTGCCATATCAAATTGAGATTCCACTGGATTGGGATTCGCGATAGTGTCAAGGCATGGGTTGCCAAATGTATCCCATGCCAAAAACGCGCTGTTGGCCAACACCATATCGCACCATCTCAAATTAAGATTGTTGGTGCACCGTGGGAGCGAGTGGCTATCGGCGTGCTCGGACCCTTGAATACGACGGATGATGGAAATAAATACATCATGATATTGCAAGATTATTTTACGAAGTGGGTAGAAGCATTTGGTCTGCCGGACCAAGAGGCATCCACCGTAGCAGAGGTCTTGGCCAGCAATGTGTTTTGCCGCTTTGGTATGCCTTATGAGTCGCACTCCGATCAAGGAAGTAATTTTGAGAGCCGGCTCATATCAGAGCACTGCAAATTATTCCATATCGTCAAAACAAGGACAACTCCATCCCACCCCCGGAATGAATGGGATGGTAGAGAGATTAAACAGAACTCTCGTGGGGTATGCTTACCAAGGAAACACACCTTGATTGTAGAGATTTGGACCTACGGCTCCCGTATGTACTCATGGCTTACCACACTTCAGAACATTCCAGCATGGGCTACATCCCTGCTCAGTTAATGTTAAGCCGTGAATTAGCCTTACCCCTGGATCTGGCCATGCAACGAATACCAGGAGAGAAAAATTCACCTTCTCTCTATGTCAAACTCTTGCGGCAAAGGATAGAACAAGCCCATGAGTTAATGAGAGAAACCTTATCCATTGCACACCGGCGGCAAAAGACATGGCATGACCGGAGGGTGCATGTAGATCCATATGAAGCAGAAAGAATGATTTGGGTACACGATTCACGACGGTCTGAAAACGTGCCAAGTAAACTGAGTTACCAGTGGAAAGGCCCCTATGTGGTAGTAGGTAAGACGTCAGACATGACCTACCATATCCGTGCTTCGGATGGCCTGACCTCAGTCATCCACTTCGATCGACTTAAACCGTGTGTCAGTGATGACCCAGCACCAGAGCTCAGACTGGGCGGTTCTCATGACACTGGTACCCAGACAGATATTTCTATGGAAATTAGTATTCCCACAGTTATCGCAGAGCACCTTGGTGCTAGTTCAGCACCAGTTCTACCAAGCCAGAACGTGGGTGAACAAGCGTCTAATGCTGACGACGATGACGAGATACGTACTCGCCCTCTCCCTCCTCAGCACGGCTCTACTCGATCTGGGAAGTCGTATCTGAAGGATTTCGTGTTTGTTTTGTCCAAGGGACCAGATGGAAAAGTTGTTCCTCCGATCTCTTCCCATTCCCACCCACTTCATGCTATGCCCCCATCATAGCTTTACCACAAGCAGAAGCTGAGGCTGACCCAAGCCATGCTTCCTGCGGGGTGGAACATATGGTAAATAGCATGAGTGAAGAGGCTGGATGGAGCCTTAGCATGTCTAGAACCGCAGAACCGTACAACAAGGTGTACCCGATCACCTCCCATAATCGTGAAACCACACCCCTCCAAAGGGACACCCTCTCCAATAGTCCCACCACCGTCATCCCTCCAATTCGCGTCCATTATCTATACACCAAGTTCGGACATCACCAGCCCAGTCCATTTCACACGCCACTCATCGTCTGTTGACCGACAATCTTCGAATATGAGAGAGACTGCTGTAACAGAAGAGGTGGCATCCCGCACCACACCGACCAACATAACCCCCACAGTGGGCAGGGAAGCAGCCTGTTCAGCAGACTCTCGGCTCAAATGTTCCCGGTGTCTAAAAATTATGACAGGACATCAACCGCCATGTAATGGGAGATGACCATATCCCCCTATCCAAAGGCCACCCCAGCCAATTGGCCTAGCATACTCCCCCGTAAGCAGTCAGAACATCACACTACATACCGAACATCAACACCTACAAGAACACACCTGCCTTCAAGACTGGATACATCAATTCATCATTGTGCGTACATCACATACTTGCTCGGTTATACTCAGCAAAATGGAGACATTCAACATCGGCAACAACAGCATTTAGCAGCACCTACCGGTATTAATTTATTCCCGGTAGAGACATAAATATTCCCGCAACAAATTCCTCCCGCACAAATTACGGGAGAAATAATATCTCCCGCAGACTACACCTCCTGCAAATAACAACAGACTTGGCATTCACCAGCGTGGAAAACTGGAATGCGCCCACTTCGCTTATAACATTGGCATCATACAACAGCCTGGACATCCCGACAACACTATTATCATCAACAGACAACAGCCAACAAATTTCCCGCACACACCTTCTTATCCAGTTACGGGAGAAGTGATCATATGGATAACAGAATGCACTACAGCCATCTACAGTATGCATCACGGGAGGACGTTTGTCCAATGCTCCTCCCCTTTCCCTTTTCCCGACGTCGTACGGAGACAGCTAGATCTACATACTTCAACTACAAGTAATAACAGTCGATACTATTAAGAGAGCAAGATGCCCGCATTGTCATCAGTCATGAGTAGGATTTTGCTACCGAAAAGTTGAATTCGACAATGGATTGATCAAAGTTACAACAGCATCCGACAGGTCATATTTGCTCTAAAGTAACTCTGTCCCACCCACGGGCTAGGCCATTACAGAGTGATATACCCTCATGGTTCGATAAAGTTGACATTCACGCTGCCTCTCCCTCCCCCTGCCCACATCTGGCGGCCATAAACACGTCACCTTCACCACAGCGTAAGTATCATCCACAGAGAACCAGTCATGCATATCAGATTCAAATCACCAACATGACAGAAACACACAGACACTCAGGTTGACTGTATTCACAATCTCCGAACAACGGCATTGTAAATCATAATAACTGTGGCACACATGTTTGCAAGTTGTACTGTAATTTAACCATTAACCATGGTCTAGACTGGGATGGAGCTAGTTCTACCCATTGAGGAGAATGCTTGGCCAGCCCTCCCGCTCAGAAAACACAGTTATCTTGACGGGATCAGTAACGTTGATCTACCACATGAATAGATCTGTTTAAACCACACATCAAATTACTTACAACTTTACTGTTAAATTTTTGATTAGGAGCACAACTGCTCTACCATGCTACAAATCATTAGCGCATGGGCTGGTAAAGCGGCATAAAAAATCTGACAGTAAAATTACAGAGAGAATTTCAAAAATTCTCTTCCTTGTGTTCCAGCCTATAATCGACACAGGCTGAGAACTACCTATTACAGACACCTACTAAGACGCATGCTAAAGAACTCATGCAAATATGGGACATTATAAAGATCTATATATTTCTATCTCTCGCTTCTGCAACAGACTACACCTGAGCAACAGCATTTTCGCCGTCGCCATAAACAGCATATACATTCCCGATCAACCATGAGATTTTTAGAGCCACGTGACATTTACTGCTATTTCCAGTAAGTTGGATCAAACGCTTTAAACAAAAGAGCCGCTAAAAGACGCGGCTACCACAGCGTGATGGAGGAGTGGCGAGGGTGATTACCGCTGACGTCACCTGGCTTCCACACCCCCCATCGAGCGCTCCAGCCTAAAATTAAGATAGGCAAGTTTATAAGCAACCAATCTGGAGAACCGCCTCATGCTAATTAAAAGGTGAGGCTCCGCAAAGAAAAAGTAGTACCATGTTTCTATGTTGATCGAAGGCTGTTAATTGCACGAAACTAAGACAAGTTTAATGAGCATTCTTCCTATAATTAAAAGTACCCCCTTTATACGGGAAGAATTAATCCCATGACGTCCAGGCCATAAAACGAGGAAACATCACATAAGAATGACCGAATCACCTGTTAAAACTTTTAGGTGTGGTCATCCGCCGCCTGTGATGTCACCAAATAGTATAAAAGGAGGAAGCGTGCTCTGAAACTTTGTCTTCCCGTCAAAACTCGACACCAGGGAAGAGCATAGCATTAGGCTTCAAATTCTGCTGTTTTTCTTCTTAATATTTCATTATTATATTTGGCCTGGAAAGTTATAAACAATGAAGAGATAGGGCATTAGGTTTTGAATAAAGTTCCTGCAACCAACTACCATGCGGGAACAACATGTCACTCCTTGAAGATTTAGCGTTATCGGATTCATCTGAAGAAGAATCTGTACCAGTTTCAAAACGGTTCCCGTGTAACTCATTGTTAGCTAGCAGAGAGCCATGTACCAGAACTTTCACTAGACAATCTGACCGCACACTTCGTGTTAATAAGGATCATCTCTTCCAGTCAACCTTTTGTGTGATGTGCCAGTATCTCTACACTGCTACTCACTATGGGCTGACACACGTGCTCCGTTATCATCACCGTGTGTTGGAGGTGACGTTAGTTCCTGGGAAAGAGAAGGAGGATCGTGCCGTTTTAGCCACCTGTTTCGAATCTCGGCTCCCGGTCAAAGTTCTCCCGGCCGAGAAAATGGCCCGCACCAAGAACACTACTCGTAGATATCCCGTCAGCCATCGTCTTCCTGCCGCTACCATAAGCAACGTACCGACAGACAGATGTGAAATCCTGCCCGCAGCCACGTCTGGAAGCGTTACGCTGGTACCAGTCACTTCATCCACACCAGTCCTGAAGCGGAGTAAGAAGCAAAAGTCTCCTACAGAATCCAGTTCGGCAGCACCCGCATCGGTTATTAGCCATCCGGCTACGGTCACTACACCCACCAACGTAGTGTCTAAAACAGTATTAGCCAGTCAACCGATTTCGGTAGTAATCATGACACCTGCGGAAATAGACATTCCAAGTTACCCGCAGTCACCATCTCCACCCAAACTTACCATAGACAAGGGACCAGGACCGTCGCAGCCTGTGGCAATAAGTGTAACTCCGACCTGTGTTATTCAGCATCCACCTCCTCGCCTTTCTGACACAGCAATCGGAAAGGGAACCACGCCGGAACGTCCATACACGGGGAAAAGACGGATCACCCACACACAGGATATCCAGCCCATGCCTAACATCACCGCAAGTCGTCTATTAAAGTATGCTAAGTTTCTGAAGATGTCATCTCCTGCCGTATCCGCTCCTGCACCACGACTTCAGCCTATGGTACAGCTCACCGCCATCACCACGACAGCTACAGTGACCACCACGACAGCTACAACAGCCACCATGACAGCTACCATCACCACAGCATCAGCGACATTGGCAACCACTGGTACCACCGCTGCTATACGGATGGATATATTAGAACCAGCGTTAACTGTGAGCGACATTATGGACACGCATATTTCTGCCACCATCCCTTCAGATGTTTCGGACAGTGGCAATAATAGTGAAAGCATCTCAGCAATGACAGTGCATCCACTGTGACCCACGACCGTCAGTCGTGGGACCCAGACTCAATGGGGAAATTTCGCTGCAGAGGTGTGATCATTTGTAATACAGCAGAAATATCAATAGGCGATTCATGGAAATGTATTAATTATTACTTTATTTTTGAAATACTTTTCTTTTTATTATATATGTTAGATCAATTGAATCTCGTCCTTAGGATGACTACGGTTATCTGACACAGCCGCACACTTCAGTGCCCAGTTGTGTCTCACACAAAATGAGCACTGCGGACTCCGATGTTGTAAGAACGTTGTGTGTGACGTAAAGGATACAACATCCTGCAGTGCAATAATGTCACAATCCCATCATGCAGTTTCAGCTACGCTGGGGCTGCCTGATAAACCAATTCTTAAGTTATTATTATAGTATATCTTGTTTTTCTTATTATTTCTCTTCCTGTCTCAGATGTCAGGACAGATATGGGGCCAGCGAGAGCTGCCTGTTGCGGACCCGCAATAATGGGCCGCAAATAGATATTTTATATAATGATAATAATAAGTGATACGTGTTGCATGCCCCTTTATTTACCCGGGGTGCGCAATTAATCCGGTGTGATTTAATAAATAAATACCTCGTTAGGCTATGTTACATGGTCTATATATACTGTATCTTTTGTTAAATTATACTTTTATATATATTTACAAACTTAAATTGTGGTATGTTGGAGCTTGGGTGTTCTTTGTGGAGATCATGATTATCCGCACTCAGAGAGAGCATCCATGCGAGCTATTGTTTAGAATCATCTACTAAATAAAGTTATAGCATGCACCGTAATATTAGTAATAAAGCAAAACAAAAAAAGAAAGGCCTGGAAAAATAATTCCAGGTCAAAATTGAAAACTAAATGTATGCCTCCCCCTCCTCTTGGCACCCCTATGTGCTCTTTCTCTTGAATACACGTCTAATGCGTCACTACTCCTCTCCGGCCATGCGCCTACCTGGGAAGTCTATAATTTCCGCCTAGCGTACATCCGTGCATCGATCCGCCATGCGCGATCATTTGCCACGGATATCAAACTAGGAGGGGTGGTGTAGTTCGGATCGACCGGTCGGATGCCGGCCGTACCAGCTGGGCTGGGTACGCGCCGCCGTCATGGATTCGGTTCCTGAACACGCCCCCCTTGGTAGAGCCATAAGCGTATATAGGCCTATGGGAGAGATAGCATGTCGAAAAACGACTAAGTTCGTTAAAGCACATGATGTGCATGTGCGCGCCGGGACGCTGTTTGGATGGAACGCGTAGTTACGACCAAGATAGGATGACGCTTTAAGTGTACCGAGATGGTATCCTGTAATCCTTATTGATCGCCTGTTCCCGTTAAATCTGGCATTAAACAAGACCAGAATTCAACGGGCTTTTCAAATCTGTAAACCATTTCAAAATCGGTTGAGAAATGGCTGAGTTATCCAGGGAAAACTCGTCATCATTACCTTCAAAATATTGTCGTGACGTCCTAACCACGTGGACGCAAAACTTCTAGAATGTTCTAGAACATTCGGCTGCGCTATTATTAGCTACAGGCTGATGGGCTGTTGCTCGAACGATGATTGGTTTGAGCCTGCGCCTGTGACGTCACGAGAAGTATAAAAGGAGACATGATCCAGTGATCGAGAGCATCCTCGGCCAGGAGCCGAACAGGTTGGACCTGTACTAGCTGCGATTGACAGATATTATGCATATGACTTCAGCTTCTGTCCTTCTCCCGTAGCTACCAGTAGCCAACCCACTGCAGTAAAGACAATTTTGTAACTCGGGAGTAATTTGGAACTTCTGATAATTGTTCACGAATATTAACATCTACATTCGGAACAAAAATTTTCGGTGAGGCCTTTACGGCCTGAATATGTGAGTCTACAGATGTGGAGGCAGGATGTTCTTTGATGGATAACTCACTGGATCTGCTGGCCAGGCCTAAAAGTGGTATTTCAATCACCGCCACATTAATCGTGTAGGTTCTTTCAACTTTCGACCGCAGCAAGTAAACTCTGCCCGGTGCATCTTCAGAGCTGGCTTTCTTCACCACGTAGTACTATCGTATCTTTTACTGACTGCTCATTAGACATTCTATTAAGCCTACAACACTGAGTGATGTACTCCCGCCATGAGTGTTCTTACGGGAGTCTTGTTTGCGGAAAACAGCTTGTGGGACCCAACCTGCAACTTTCCAGCTTCCGGAGAGTGCATCATCTCACGTCAACTACGGATTGACATATCAATTTCAGTAACACGGTAGCCTAACTTAGGAATGACTACCAAGTATTCAAGTAACTATGCTTCACAGTTTAATTATTTCTCTATATAGGTTTTGTTAATTATATTGTATCCGTAAAAACGGTCCCGATGACTAAAAGGAGCCATAACGGTCTTAGGACCGCTAGTTATAATTTCTGTATTTGTTTATAGTTATTCTCATTTTCCTCAATGTGTTGCTAACCGCACTATAGTAGGTTCAGTAACCTGTATTGATATATATATATTTTAATCATTTGACACCGTGTTGATTGCTGTGGTTAGATTATGTATATATATGGCCAGTGGCCATTCGTTCATATGTTTTGTTTATTCATAGAAAATATAGGACTGCAGTGCACGTAGGAAACACTATACAGCAACACTTATATATGCAACACTTTCTCCCGCCACCAACAATTTTTCACTGAGGTCGCTGTCCATGCTATAACTCTGTTTAACCTGGCATGCTTCAGAGATCCTGCTACATAACATGTATGAGCGCTCTCTCTAGTATTGATGTCTTAGGGCATCTGTTCTCAGTGACAGCCATGTCTAATAGCTAGGTAGATATCAGCCAGTTGTGGCCTAAAATAATTCTTGTTCGGTAAACAACTAAAAGGAATTAAGCAAAGCAGAAGGCCCACAGAAATAAAGTGGCAACTACTAATTCAGCAAACCAAGAATTACATAAGATGGTAACAAGGAAGTCAATTGGGAATCCCCTGTCCCATCTTCACGTAAAACAGTATGCACCCCTATAGTCATAATCTCACTAGGTATGGTCCTTTCCTTATAAAGCAATTTTGATTGAAATATTAGCGTAGGCCCATTTTTGCCTACTATTCTTCTCCCACTTTAAGTAGTGGGGACACCTTCCCAAGATGGAGGCCCACGCAACACACACTTGCCTCTCGCAAGAATTCAGCAATGACGGTCCATGCCAGGATAATACTCCTCACCCGAACTAGCACTAGGAGTAGTGCCCGCGTGAGGCACATCACTTTTCGTCTAAAATAACCTTCTTTCTTTCAGCTTAGATGTATAATAACGTATATTAAGTGAAATAGTTACGTCTCGTGTGTGGGAGCCTCCCTTGGGGGGATACCTCTGCGGACCTACGAGTCTGTGTGGTACCTCCAGGAGCCCCATGTTTAAAAGTTCATCTACCTGTCTCTATGTCTCATATTTTCGTATGCTCTTACTGTAGTGTTATCTAGCATATTTATAATTGTTCAGGTAAATTCATTGTATAGACTTATATTTTTAGGTCACCAAATCAAATCTTGTAAGTCCATAGATCACGAAATTGCTATGGACAGGCATACTGGTGACACAAATTCTTGGGATGGGACAGTTGTGTTTAATGTTCGCGACGATGGTCGCATGGCCCCACCGGAACAATTGAGTTCCACCGGCCTTAGAAGCTAGTTTTTGTTTCCCGCAGGGCAGTCTCGTACAAGGTCCATCACCGCGAGACCGGATGCTAACCAGTGTCATCACTCGTCGTGCACTTGCGGCATGGCGAGTCGACATACTACACAGGAACGGCCCAAGACTACCCAGTGAGCTACACAATTTCATCTGGATAATCTGGGCAAGTGAGCCCAGTGCGTCATGCTGTTAGCTCACTCCCATAGCTGAGCCAGTGGTTATGCACTACTGTAAACAGAAGATATACAGCCTGGCAACACACTCCAGAGATGACAGACATCTTCGAAACAGCGCTCACCATCAGCTGACCATACTGGGCTGCAGTTGCTTAGAGTAGAGCTGTAGATTGATCTGCTCTCCTAAAGGATGGCGAGGTAGAGCATCCGACTTCACCTGGACTTCTCATCACACTGTTAGCTCACAACTGTAGTGGACACCAGAGGTTATTGACCTATGATACAGTGGCTATCTGGATGTGCACCACATACCCAAGACGACAGATATGTTCAGAACACAGCTCACAGTCAGTGGACAATACTGAGCAGCAGTTGTGTCACTAGTAGAGCTGTAGAGCAGGCATGCTCTCCTGAGAGATGGCAAGGTAGTGTATCCAACTTTACCCAGACTCAATGTGCAAACCTGTTAACTTGCCTGCATACCATGCTACTCAGACACCATGCTAATTCTCCATGTGATATAAGGGATCTGTATGTAGCCCTGTAGGCTCTCCGCTCATGCATCACAGCGAGATAGCTCGTACGACTTTGCACAAGACAACACTGTTATAAGTAAATTGCCCGCTTTTATAGCACTTAAGCTGCTCCATGTGGGAAGTCTTCAATTCTGATTGGTCGAGAGATCTGAATGCCATGGTAACATCAACTAAACAACACAGGTAATGGCTACAAAGCATAAAAAATGAATATTTCAGGATTTACTCTTTCCCGCTGTTTTATTCTCTGCCAACACATAACTTATGCTAAAGATGATAGAAAGAATAAATAATATCTTGGATTTGGTTTGCTCCTCTCTTTTAATCTAATCCAATGTATATGTTATCAAATATTTAACTGCAAATTGCAAAACAGGTACACCCCTACAGGTAAGTTGTTGATTATTTTGAAATCAATTTGACTAGGGGCTAGCCTCCACCACAGACTCATGGAAGTGATGTTATGGGTTGGTTGTTGTGGCCATATGGCCATATGTGCAGCCACCATGCTAATGTGAGGTCACAGTGCAGCCGTACATACACATGCCCCTATCTTTTAAAATCACATAAACCTCATGCATATCAATATCTCGAGAGCACTCATCTTATTAAAGGGTTGACGCACTTTTCACTATAATTCTCGCGATTGTCAGATCCGTTGCTAGGATGTCCAAGACCAGTTAATCGGGTGTCAGTGTCTGATATTGGCCATAGATCTAAGTCATCACAATTTTTCGGTAATATGGACTCTGGCAGTGTCTGTTTACTTGAATCTAACAACCCCAAAAATGGTCTGTAGTGCCAGGTTTAAGGTTTGATCATCTGATTCACTAACCTTTTCGACCATTGCCTGGGTGCTAGACCGAATAACCATTCAATGGCACTTCGGAAAAGCGTGTACTCTTTCTTTTTTACTCATCCTCCCATATACAAGGTGAGTATCTTTAGTTCTTTACTGGTAGTGGCAACATACACATTCATTGTCAGAGATTAACTTTTCTGTAATGTTCTCAGTTAGGTAGTATTGTAGCTATTTCACCCCCAAATGTCATTGTCCAACATTAACTTTGTCCATTTCCAGACAGACAATGTCGAGTTAATGAATATACCTATCTGGTGGGCATCTCCATCAGATCGTCACTCATTAGCCATTAACTGTATGCCTAACAACTGGACTCGCACGATATCATAGCTTCCACCAGCTTGATTTTCCTCCAGTAATTTCAGCTACATTAGTCTCTAGTATATGCCACGCATCATCAAAGAGGTTAATTAATTTAAATTTAGGTTTACGGTGGAAGCACATGGTAACATATGGATGTTTAGCGCTGATAGTAACACATAGTTGAAGTTGTAACTCATAAACGTACTCTAGCTGCCGTACTCTATTGCTATTCCTAGCTCTACAAACAGTCTCGTCGACGATAGACATCATGTAGGTAAACATTTTAAATATTAATATAGTACATAAGCATTCCACGCTTGATGAGATAGCTACTACCAACACCAAATTCCTCTATGTCAACTACCATTTCCTTTTTACACACACACGCACGCACGCACGCACGCACGCACGCACACACACAGGCACTTCTCAGCCTAAAAAGTATGTAGAATGATTATAAACCTTATTTAATCTTGTAAAGGCTAGGTGAAATTATGTTTTTCACATGCTTTTAAATGCTTATTAACCCTGGCTGTGAGGGTCACGTGCCCTCATTTTACAGAACATGTCCGAACACTTTGTAGAATACCCCCAGCCAAGCCTGCTGACCCCGCCTCGCCTATAGCTTTATTCAGTAACTATCATTTGGAAAGAAAATGTCTGAACACATTAAAACTCTGTAGAATTCCTCACCCCACCCTGACCTCCAACTCCTACGTAAAACGTTTCTTTATTCAATAACGAGCTGAGATATAAATGGCTGTTTTGATTGGCTGCGAGCAGTCGCGTGACCTCATTTTGGACCTTCTCCCAACCGTTTCACGCCTCATAACACTTGTCAATCATCCTAGATCTACCTATATCTACCTGTCAGTCATCCTAGATCTACCTTCTAAAACAGTGGCAAAGCGATAAACAGCTGTTCTGATTGGCTGAGAGCTTGATGTCATAAAAATTTGAATTAGCCAAAATCTCTCCACCAATCAGATTTAAGTATTTTGGGCAGGAAAAAGGGGTGTGGCATACAATTTTGATGACGTCATCAAGCTCTCAGGCAATCAGAACAGCCGTTTAGCTCATCGCTACTCTACTCATGGTGATAATGGTAATTGTGGTGGTGGCGGTGACGTCACTGACGGTGTTGATGGTGAAGGCGGTGGTGATGGTGATGATGATAGTGATGGTTGGTGACTGTGCTGCACTGGTGCACTGGTGATGATGATGATGATGATGATGATGATGATGGGTGGTGGTGGTGGTGGTGGTGGTGGTGGTGGTGGTGGCCACGACGACGATGATGATGATGATGATGATAACGATGATGATGATGATGATGATGAAGCTTGCTGGTGAAAGAGATGGTATCAGAGATGGCGATGATGATGAAGAGCAAAGGATGATGCTTGCTGTGTGCTGTTTGTTGGTTGTTGTTGCTAGTTGCTGGTTTCTGATATATAGCTGGTGATGATGATGGCGGTTTGGAGGTAGTTCTTGCTGTAGGCGTGTGTGTCCGTTTTTGTGTATATGCGTGCGTATGCGCGTGCGTGCATGATTGTATTTATGCATCGCTGGCTAGATGTTTGTATTTGCACATGCTTGTTGCGCTCTTGACACCTTCACATAAGAAACGCGTTCAAGAAGAACATTATGTGCTAAACGTTTCTGCAAATCCACTGAGTTCTCAACAATTATCATATCATTGAAATAATTTAAACAATTACGGAAAATAACCGCATTTAAATTGAGCTACGAAAATTATAACTATCGACAATTTAGCAATTTAGCTGTCTCGCTGCTGCAAGCCACCAGACAGTAATTTGAATGAGCAAAAAACGTTTGACCTGAGGAATAATTTTTTGAAAACAATTTGACTGAGCTTAGCCACCAACAACTTTCAGTCTAATTGTTTTCGAAAAATTTAACAGGTCCAGACATATAGGCCTGCCTTGGAATATATGGTGTCTGGAAAGGCTTTGAAGTCAGACGGTTAGTACTGAATAGAAGGAGTCACTTCTAGCTAAGGTCCGCCCCATTTCTCCGCGTGTTGGAATCTACTTTGAAACCTGAAATCCCAGAATCTAAATTTCAAGTAAGCTGTTGAATATTTTGAAGAAATTTGACTGAGGGCTGTTGCTACCCATGGCAGCAGCAGTTCCCAATCGAATTACTTTAAAAATATTCAACAAAATGTTTATTAAATTACAAATACATACAAAACATACAATTCGTGTACAGTATACTTGACGGACTTTTCGATTTTCATGACGGATCGTGATTGTGAAGTCAACTACTCAGCAACGTCATTAATTATGACGTCACACTCTTGAGCGACAGATCGGATCAGTTCATTGTCAATAGCAAGGTAATGATGCTAGAAGGCTATGCATTTCTCGAATTAGATTTAACTGGAAGGTGTTGTCGCCTCATGCAGCTTCCACTCAAATTAGTTTCAAGGGATTCAGCATAAGCTCTTAGAATTAAAATAGTTTATTTTATCTGGCTAATGTGCCTGAAGGGTTAAACACCTTTCCAGAGTATGTACCCATCATATGACGTCATAATCATCTACGCGGTGTGTAGAATGACATCATAATGGATGACGTCATGAATGATGTCGATAAGTACGTCCCGAACGCATATTTGAAGACGGTCTATGCCTTGTTGTACAAATTGTTTGCTTTTACTATTTAATAAATATTCTGTTGAATATTTTGAAACTAATTTGACTAGGCGCTGTTGCTGCCATAGGCAGCAACAGCGTCCAGTCAAATTAGTTACAAAATATTCAACAGCTTCCCTGTATAGTTTTCAGGAAATTGATAGCTAGGGCATTCGGGTATAGATCAATCCAAACACGGCGAGGTGTGGGTGGAGCTTAGCTAGTGATGGGCGGGGCATAGCTAAAAATGGAAAGGTCCATTAAGACATAAACAGTTTGTAATTAAACAATTTAAATGTTTCTTATGTAATGTTTACCTTGAAATTCTAACCTGAATGTGTTCAACAATAGAGTTATTATAGCGGCGTTAATAATATGTATTAGCTTTAAGCATTATTACAGTCAACTAGATATGTCTGCACATGCGCAAGCTAAGCGACGAAAAGCATGGCCGGTAGGAGATGAAGCAAGGTGGATCGTCGTCGTCGCTGTCGTAGTCGTCGTCGTCGTCGTAGTTGTCGTCGTCGTCGCGCCGCCGTCCTCGTCGTCATCGCCGTCGTCGTCGTCGCGCTTATCATCACTGGCGTTAAATTACAGATCTCGGGAGCGTGTGCATTTATCCATGGTGCTTAGGTGGCTTGTAGTAATCATAATCCTCTAAAATTATTGCTGTAATAAGCCAATCTATTTCTTGCTCAAATCATTATACCGAAAAAGTGGACAAACATGTTATTACGAATAGAGGCTTATTTAAAGAGGCACTTGATACAGATGATTATATTCTTCACACACACACGCACGCACGCGCGCACGCACATCACTCCCCTCCCCACCCCACCCCACCCAGACCTCACCCCTAACCCACCCCACCCCAGCCCCGACCCCAATGCCACCATATCACAACGAACAACTCAGCACTCACAATTCGTTAATCGTTTGTCAATATCGCGCTCAGAACGCATTATGTATAACACGACAATTACAGCTATATTAAATTGTACAATGTGTTTTGACACAGCAGACCGTTCAGGTTTGGCGTCAGGTCAAACCTTTGAAATCCTACGGTCCCTATTTTGAGACAAATATGCTGGAAAGACGTTGAATATTTTGAAACTAATTCGGCTGGGATATGTTACTGCCGTAGGCAGCTAGGCAGCTGCCGTAGGCGGCAATATCTCAGTCAAATTCGTTTCAAAATATTCAACAGAGCTTTCTGTATATCATTTGCCGGTTTTTTGCTATGTATAGGTGAAATGTTTAACCGTGTTGCTTGTAATTATAAACTAAAATCCAGTCCCACAATCAATGTACCTAAGGTTGAAGGCACATATTCACAGTAAAATTTCTGAAAATAAAATTGTTTAAATTATGCACTTTTAGAGGCTTAAACTGTGAGCCTATATGTAATGCAACGAAATAAATCCTAACATCTGACGATTCCATTCCATATAAATTAATGTAATTTTTCAAGTTGCGAAATTGAAATAGAGGCACGGGCCTCTATTTCAATTTCGCAACTGAAAAAATTATATTATTTTATATGGAATGAAATTTTTCATATATTAAGATTTATTTCGTTTCATTACATATAGACACATAATTTAAGGTTATAAAAGTATGCAATTTTAACAATTTTATTTTCAATCATTCTGGTGTGACTATGCACCTTTAATATTTATTTTGAAGACTATGTTGCTCCAACACTGAATGAACCCTCGTGAGTAAACATTATTTCCACAAACCAGTAAGAATATCCTCCCTTAATGTATCATTCCGTAAACAACTCTTTACAATACGAGTTTATTAGTCCGATGTTAAAAGACTCAAATGAGCTATTTATTATTACGCGGAAGAAATAGTCCATTAAGCTATATTTATTAACAAAGCGTCTCGAAATGTGTTGGGAACCTTGTGTAAGCCGATATAGGTATATTAATATTATCATCGGTTCTGGGTATCGCATTTAGTATGACACGATTCGACGACCGACTTTGACCTTTTGACTCGGCGCCCCCTGAGGTGGAGTCAAATGTAAAGGTTTTCTTGCACTTGACAAACAGACAGACAGACGGGCGTGCGTGCGGGCGGGCGGGCGGGCGGGCGGGCGTGCGGGCGGGCGGGCGGGCGGGCGGGCGGGCGGGCGGGCGGGCTGTTAGATGGGGGACGACATAAATCCCCAATTTTCTTCGCAAGCGGTTGGGGTGGGGTGGGGGGGTGTGTGGGGGGGTGTGGGGGGGGGGTGAATAAAAACAAAGAAAGACAGATGGATGGATGTTTGGATGGATACAAGACACGGGCTGTTTAAGTGTCATATTATAAGTAAAACAAGCCAGACGCGCAATAGTTGCTGGTGGCAGAGGAATATAGACCAAGTTGTGGCATCCTTTTCAATATTGTAAACTACTATATGGATCCAATTCTAGCTATGCCCCACTCATTCCTAGCTATGCAGCACCAATTTCTAGCTATGCCCCACCCATTTCTATCGATGCCCCACCCGTTTCTAGCTATGCCGCACCCATTTCTATCAATGCCCCCATCTGTTTCTAGCTATGCCTCACCCATTTCCAGTTAATCCCCACCCGTTTCAAGCTATGCCCAGCCAATTTCTACCAATGCCCTACCCGTTTCTAGCTATGCCCAGCCCATTTCTGGTTAATCCGCGCTGACTTTCTACGCGTGTGCAATCGATTTTAGCACTTTGGTGCAAGAAGGGAGAAACACAGTTTTAGCTTTGAGCCGCCCATCGCTAAGCTAGGCTCCACCCAGGCTTTGACCGTGTTGGGATCGATCGAACCTTGCACTCTCTCAATCTCAATTTCCAGAAAACTATACAGGTAAGCTGTTGAATATGTTGAAACTAATTTGACTGGGTGCTGTTGCTGCCTGTGACTGCCTATGGCAGAAACAGCACCCAGTCAAATTAGTTTCCAAATATTCAATTTGATGGATAAACGGGCATCTTCCATTGCCATAATCCCAAATTCAAAGTAACTATAGCATACATAACAGGTAAGCTGGTGAATATTTTGAAACTATTTTGACTAAGGGCTCTTACTACAACAGGCAACGTCCAGTCAAATTACTTTCAAAATATTGAACAGAATGTTTATTAAGTTTTATTTTCAGCAAAGACACACATTAATGGATGAATCCAGTATTAGCGATGCCCGACCAATTCCTAGCTAAGCTCCGCCCACGCTTTGGCCGTGTTGCCATCGACCCCTGAAACTCCCTCACTAACTTTCCAGAAAACTATACAGGTAAGCTGTTGAATATTTTGAAGCTAATTTGACTGGGTGCTGCTGCTGCCTATGGCAACAATATCGCACAGTCAAATTAGATTCAAAACATTCAACAACATGTTTATTAAATAGTAAAGACATACAATTCGTATAACAACGCTTAGTACGCCATCAATTAAGCATTCGTGACGAACCTAGCTACGTCATTCATGATGTAATTCGCTTTTCCAGAGTACCCACCCATCATATGACGTCATAATGAACTGCGTGAGGCATAGAATGACATCATAATGAATGACGTCATGAATGATGTCGATAAGTACGTCACGAACGCATATTTGAAGACGGTCTATGCGTTGTTGTACAAATTGTTTGCTTTTACTATTTAATAAATATTCTGTTGAATATTTTGAAACTAATTTGACTGGGCGCTGTTGCTGCCATAGGCAGCAACAGCACCCAGTCAAATTAGTTACAAAATATTCAACAGCTTCCCTGTATAGTTTTCAGGAAATTGATGGCTAGAGCACTCGGGGATCGATCAATCCAAACACGGCGAGGTGTGGAGGGAGCTTAGCTAGTGATGGGCGGGGCATTGCTAAAAATGGAAAGGTTAATTGATTACGAGGTTATCGTACAGGTTGATTATGACGTAATCTGATTGATGGGTAAGCCGGAATCCTCCATTCATTATGACGTCATATAATTGGCTGAGAGACAGCATTCCTCTATCCAGACACTTTCTTGACCGAGCTTTGGCACTCTCGTTTTAGACAGACCTACGTCATTTGATTACGACGTCAGATACTTGAGTGACAGACTCGGTTCTGAGACTTGTCCACCCGACTTAATCGATGACCTTTCATTCGCAACCACCTGCCATAAATTCGTCCTTTTTGCGCCAATATGCCTATCCAAAAGAAGGATCCATTTCTAGCTATGCTCCGCCCATTTCTAAGTATGCGCCGCCCACTATGTAAATGTACTGTAATCGATGTACATACTACGAGCCTGAATTACCATAATCCAAAATTTCAAGGTGGCTATACAGATAAGTTATCGAATATTTTGCCTTTGACAACAACAGCTCCCAGTCAAATTAGTTTTAAAATATTCAACAGAATGTTCATTAATTTGTAAATCTATCAAAGAAATACAATTCGTTAAACTTGACGAACTTTTCCAGTTTCATGACAATATTATCTGTCACTATGATTGTGACGTCAGCGTACACATAACGTAATTGATTATGACGTCACATACTTGAGTTACGAGTCGGATAGCCTCTGTTGCCAGTCATTTGTGATAAGAGTGTCTATTTTGTCCAAAAGATGGTCATAGCAGATCGATTAACATCTTAACACTAATGCTCGCCAAAATACGACTTTTGCACTGTTCTATGAAAATTTACTACTGGAATGACTGGCTCGATAACAGAGCCAGTCATTCTAATGATAAATTTCCTAAAATAATCATCTCGTGGTCTGCAGATTGACATTTTTATGGGAAAATTGAGATTTTCGTGAACAAATTTGAGGTTTAAAAGGTGTAGACAGGTTTTATTCGATCCCACAAACTTGGTATATTTTTAAAATAGAAATGATATACTAAGGGAGATAAACATTATCTTATATAAAACCCGGGCCTCCAAAATCTAACAGTTTTTGCCTCCCTTCGCGTGTATTGTTTTCGATCGCCATCTTGTTGGCAAGCTACCAATCGGTTTGATTGATTTAACAAGTCACAGCGCATTATTCATTCGTTCGGTCGGTCCTTCGTTCGTTTGTTCAGTGGGGAGAGATATTAGAGAGAGGGTGAGTGGGGGGGGGGGAGAAGACGGAAGAGTAGATATAACGATTGAGGGGCGGAAAACTGAGAGGGAGGGAGGGAGGGAGGGAGGGAGGGAGAGAGGGAGAGAGAGAGAGAGAGAGAGAGAGAGAAAGAGAGAGAGAGAGAGAGAGAGGCTGGCGTGGTGTGTGGGGTGCGTGGGTGGGTTGGGGTGGGGGGGGGGTGGAGATGGCTAAGAGCAGCACCAATATATAGCTATAAATGACGTACCACCAAAGTTCTGACAGAAACATTTTTTTTTACCACCAAAGTTCTGACAGAAACATTTTTTTTTATCAATGACTCTTCGTCTGTCAATTCCACTCCTGATATTTGCGAGTAACTACTGGCGTTTTCAACACTCTTCTACAAAAACGTGATAGTATTTAAATAATTTGGCTAGCGGAAAAGGTCAAAGCGTGATATTATTGCAAAGATACTCGCCAACGCTTCGCACAAGATATGTGGATCCGATTGGCTTTTGTCTCAATCATAGAACACTCTAAAATGACGTCTGACGTAACTGTGAATTCAAGAGGCTCGAGAACGTCTGTTGATAGCATCTCCTGCGTGTTTCGGCACGCGAGAAGATGTGAGAGGATAAAACAAAGAGTAACAGGCACACTTATCTCACGGAAAAGTAGGAAGAATGTACTTTTTGGATTTTTAAAAGATCTAAAGTTACAGAGCTGAACTGATCATTGCTTGTGCAACCTTGCAACGAGTTTCAGGACAATATACGTCTTGGTGTAGCAAAAGGTAGAGCATTATTAAGCCTACTACTATAATCGTCGTCGTCGTCGGCGACGGCATATACTTTGAGGAAGTAAATTTGTTGTCACCTTCGAATTCTAAGAACGACATTCCAGCCATGCACGAGAGTGTTAAAAGGTTCATGTCATGCAGGAGTCGTGCCAAATAGTTCCAGCCATGTAGGATGGTTGGCAAATAGTTTGACCCTAACAGCAACAGCTTCCACTCTATATCTGACACATTTGTTCATATTGCCGCCTGTCTCAAACCGCGATTTTATTGCGAAGATTCTCGTCAAAACATCACGAAAAATATGTGGATCCTGGTAGGTGTTTCGCGTCATCTACAAAGCGTGTTGATTACGAAAGGGCGTGCATCGCCTATCTTTGTGTGAAGGGGGTGGCCACGCTGATGTGACGCCATAAAGGTGCACAACCATTGTGCACACTCTTTTGTATCGCGTGTAGTCGGTGTTACCAAGACAATTCTAAGCGGAATTTACCAGTGGAGCGGCTACATCAAAAGCCACGATTCCACGCGTACAGTTTTGGATCCGCATAAGAAATCCACAAACCGACTCTGTTAACAAATTGTTTGCCATACTATTATTTCTGTATTAGCTATTCCATGTGTCCGCATGCGTTATCCGTTTTCTTCTCCGCGTACGCAATCCGTTTTTTTAATAGTCCTTGGAGTTAATTTAGCGAAAAACGAAGCGTATTTTTTTTATACACGTAAGCCATTGTATTTGCATCGAAAGAGAAATTGGTCGAAAGTGTCCAGGTGGAGGGGTGTGTGCCCAGCAGAACCGTGAATTGAAAATGGCTATTTGACTGACTGACTGAAGCAGCGCGGTCTGATGCTCACACACCCTGAAGACGGTCTCGAGCGAAGAAAAGCTATGACGTATATAGGTTCTGGAGCTAAGTGGGCTCGGCCTAATTCGGGGTGGGGGGGGGGGGGAATCCCCGACAATGAAAACGCAAGTAGGTGACTACCACGCGGTCGAGAATTTACTGGAAATCGACATAGCCAGACAAAGTATCTAATGGAAAAAATCCAATTAGGGATAACATGGCCATTTCTGAACATATTCTGAATCTTTTAAGATTCGGAAAGCACAGATAATTCTGGTCTAGAAAAGTGTAGTCACGTCTCGGTGTGATTACAAATTAACGAATTCAACATGCACATTTAACATAATTACGTATATAGAAGTCATCCATAAGCAACCGGGATGCCGCAATGTCGGGCTCAGCCGGGTCCATATGTAGGAGTGATATCAACGATTTAAAGAAATATGTTCGACGCTAACCCCACCCTAGCTATCGGTCAGCGGAAGGAACGACACGCGTAAGTGTGTGAGTAGGGAGACTGAGTCGGTGATACAGCCCATGTCCATGGGCTAAATCCATGGAGGGACACGACTGACTCAAAATTTTATTACACTCAATCGGTTGGTAGTCATTCGCCATTGGAAAATATGTACCAAACATCTTGTTTGATTGTGACTGGATTCATTCCTTGAACCAGGTAGCCGCCCCAATTCTTGGGCTATGGTGGAGGGGTTGACGCAATATGTAACGATCCTGTTGTGGCGTTGTGACCCTAGGGCGACCACTGCGCACACACACGCACTATATATATATATATATATATATATATATATATATATATATATATATATATATATATATATATATATATATATATATATATATATATATATATATATATATATATATATATATATATATATATATATATATAAATATATATATATATATATATATATATATATATATATATATTTTATGGTTCAAAATATACACATATTTTTCCAATTTTAGGAAAATTTTCTGGAAAAATATCGGAAAACTTTCAGCAAAAATATTTTTCCGGAAAAATAACATCACTAGGCATGTCTGCTGTATCCAAATCTCAACTGGCAGCCTTTGAATTATGGACGTTCCTTATACCCAGAGCTACCAATAGTTGCACGTGTATTTCAATTTTTCCATGAAGTGTTTGGAACCACGTCCCATGATACACATGAGACAGGGCTTTTAAACACATTTCAAGACGTAATCATCCAGGCAAATGGGCATTTGCGCACTTTAACTCTGACAATTGTGTGATCGCCACAAGACAAACCACTCGCAAAACATTCTACACACTGTGGCGATTATGCCTGCAAAGAAATGGCTTCCTCCGATGTCCCTAGTCAAAGTTGTGTACATTTCAAAATAAAGCTATAATATCTCTTGATATCCTCTATTGATACGACGTTTCGGTTCAGTATATAAAACCTTCAAAAGTGAGCATAGCTAATTATATCATATCATATTATCAATCTAAGTGTCCGGAAACAAGCCCCGACCCACCGCTCCAAAGAGAGTCATAATTAATTTATTTTATAGTTACTGCTATTGTATCGTGACCTCAGCAGCTGTCCTCGTATATGTATAAATACACCAAGCAAAACACACAATATTAAAATAGGTGCTCCTTACCTCCACAGGTCATATAGTCTAATGTATTCTCAGTTATGTTAGAAATTCTTTGAGAGCAGCTGTCTCGGTTATCCTCTTCGGGAGCCGCTTGGGATAATAGAGGATTTACATCTCCATGGTGCACACATCACCTGTGCGCTAATTGGCACCGTCTAGTATCACAATTCTATATTGGGAATTAACCGCGGAAATAATAATGAACTTAATTATATGTCCTCATTCGCTAGGCAGCATTAATAGCTTAGTACAAAATCAAAAATAAGCATAACCTTCTATAAACTGATAGATCCTTAAGGTAACAGGAGTATTGTCTCCGCTACTGACCGCGAAAAGCAATAAGCATCCTGAGAATCTCAACCCTGGTATTGCGGAACAGTTGTGGTTTCCCCACCGCCGCTACTAAACCACTGGACATTGTCAACTTACCTAAGGCTCCGCCATAAAATACAATTTATTGCTTTTCAAAACACATCTTGTTGTTCCGAGCTGATTGTTCCATCTCCACCTTACGGTTTGTGGTCCTACAGAGGAGCTGCCACATGTTTTCATCACGGTGTACGGCTAAATTTGCTTCTGTTGGTTGACGTATGAACTTGAATTTTTATCACACATCGGTTGGAGAAGTTTGAGTTACTAATATTGCTGATTGTTGGGTATAAGTTCGGCTCATTTGGGGAATAACATATTTTTCCCTCTCCGGGGTTAAAAGTATACTAAACTGGTAGAGTTAGGACAAATCACCGCTAACTACTAAAGCATGCCGAGTCTCTTATATAGAAGTTCCATTGGTGGTACATAGTATCCTCGTGATTGTATATCCCTCCGTAGCTGGCTTACCGTCTCACCTTCCTAAAGACCTCTTAGTCCAAAAAACGCAGGCCCAAAACCTCCATAAAACCTCTGGGTGACCCTGCCCGTGCATGTTATAATCTGGGTATATTTTGAATAACATAATTAAGCCATTAAAAAGTAAAACTAAACTCAACACAGCAAACGTAAAGTCAAAACAAATAAAACAATAAACAAATAAACAAATCTATCTTCCCAAGTACCTGTATGTGTTTACATTTTCCAGGTAACCCTGTTTTTCTTCGTTCCTTTGTCAGAGGAACTCTCCCAAATTTTGGGGCACTGACCGACCTATCCATGAAGTCTACCTGCATTTAGAGCCACCAATACTTCGTTTGGGATGCTGGGGAACCTACTGAGCGTTACCTGCTTTGTCTCGGGTAATCATATTTATTCATATATGTGTCAGGAAAGACCAGCTTAAACTGTCAGCTTACCAAACCTCCACAGAGATAAGCTTACCAAACCTTCACAGAGATCAGCTTACCAAACCTCCACAGAGATCAGCTTACCAAACCTCAACAGAGATCAGCTTACCAAACCTTCACAAAGATCAGCTTACCAAACCTCCACAGGGATCAGCTTACCAAACCTCCACAGAGATCAGCTTACCAAACCTCCACAGAGATCAGCTTACCAAACCTCCACAGAGATCAGCTTACCAAACCTCCACAGAGATCAGCTTACCAAACCTCGACAAATATCATCTTCTGCTTCTAACGTTTCCGTCAATTCCATTAGATAGGCAACACGTAAATGTGCTACTCCTAAGACTACTCGGAATCCGAGGGTCGATACAATTTCCCGCCTCTTTCTTCGCCCCCTCTTGGTCTGTGTACTGTGGTGCTGAACTCATTGTGGCGAATGAGTGCCTGGATCCATGTGAACAAAATCTTTCTGTTGACCCACTTTTGGGAATTTTTTGTAGCTGGCCCTGCCGATCATTGTGGATCTCTTGCCTCAAGATCCGCTCGGGAACTGGAGTTTCTCTCCTCGGACGAGCAGGGCATGGTGACGACGGCAACTAAATCCTGCCCGCTACACAAGTCACTATAGTACAGCTCATAAATAAGTTAACACGTTTCCAAATCAAAAACAGAAACATGTTAGTTAGTACAGCTTTAAACACGATGCAAGAAAGGTTCTGTTGAATATATTGAACATGTCTAGATTGGAAGACATTAGGCCCCCTACCATCTCTAGCTAAGCTACATCCACACTTTGACCGTGTTGGGATCAATCGATTCCTGCACTCTATGAATCTCTATTTCCTGGAAACTACTCGTATACATGTAATCTTTTGAATATTTTGAAACTAATTTGACTGGATGGTGTTGCCGCCTATGATCGGTTTCACAAGCTTCTGCAGTGTGGTAGGAGCTAACTTTCATGATGGAGCTACCTGAGTCATTCGATCGACACGACATGTATTTTGACTAACACGTCAGATACTTGCATGCCAGTTCGGATCCCTCCAGTATCACGCTGACAGCTCGTTCTATGTAATGTGTTATTGTAGTGACAAATATGCAGATCCGCATTAACTCTATTTGGGGCACATGGCTAATTGCCTGTGGTGCCCCCCCCCCACCCCCTAATTGGGTGGGTCGAGGAGGGAATGGATATATACTGGTGCTGCTGCTGCCGCCGCCGCCGCTTCTTCTTCTTCTTCTTCTTCTTAAGACAAAAACGTGCTGGTAGCGATTCGAGACAGGAGCATTTTTCTATCATTGTGTCGGATCATTATGCTGATACATTTGTAATCGTTAATGGTCCAGGTTTCCTGTTCGGTTGGAAAATGCATTGGTTTTAACATGAAACTAAGTCATGCGTGATTGATATGTTGTAATGTGTAATGTAATTTGTTATTTTGAAAATGTAAATAAAGTACCATGTAAAGTCTGCTTCTTCTTCCTCTTCTTCTTCCTCTTCTTCTGCTTCTTCTTCTGCTTCTTCTTCCTCT
Source organism: Chaetoderma sp. LZ-2023a (assembly GCA_034401795.1). Lineage (NCBI taxonomy): Eukaryota > Metazoa > Mollusca > Caudofoveata > Chaetodermatida > Chaetodermatidae > Chaetoderma > Chaetoderma sp. LZ-2023a. The sequence continues at coordinate 28,355,518 of CM067375.1, read as the reverse complement.
TCTTCTTCTTTTTCTTCTTCTTTGCTTTAAAGTTATTTTAAGTTGCCGCAAAGTAATCTTGTAATAGATTTTTATTTTTATTTTAACAACTGTGATACCATGATGTAACACCGTATGTTTGTTGATTTTTTAATTTAATAATAACGTGCCATGCAAAGTCTTCTTCTTCTTCTTCTTCTTCTTCTTCTTCTGCCGGTTAATAGCCCACCATCAACGCTTTGGTTATTCTGCCATTTGCGTGCGCATAGCGTTACGACAGGATTAAAAACTGGTTAAAACAGAGTGTCAGTTTAGTTTCGTGACGATACTTGGGCGTCAAGAGTCGGCGACGCCGCCGCCGCCGCCGTCGCCGTCGCCGCCGCCGCCGCCGTCACCGCCGCCGTCGCTGCTGCTGCTGCGGCCACGCATAATAAATTTGCCATGTATGTGTCAAAATGCTGTTGAATATTTTGAAACTAATTTGACTGAACGCCTCCAGTCAAATTGGTTTCAAAATATTCAACAGCGCACGTATATCAGGACTGTAAAAGTGAGATACCGGAATTACATGTTCAAATGGTAAATGCTGGAGCCGGTTATTTTTTGGCTCTCGGGTTGTAGCACCGTTATCCGTTGCCTTAGTCCGGCTTTGCAAATATGACCAAATGCGTGCCGAGTTTTGCTACACATGACGCAATATCCTCTGCATTACGAATTGATTTCTACCCTCAGTAAGAAAAAGATAATTGGATTTGCTTCTAACCCCGAGTCGGCGAAATATAGGTTAAATATTACACATACACGAGGTTTGTTTGGTGTTTGCTGGGGATGCGGAGGAGTGTGCTTGGATTTTCATGGTTTGCCTGGGGATGGGATGGCATATAGTGTGGGTGGGTGTTACTTCATATCACCCCCATATGGCACACGCCGTGAGCCGACACGCGTTTTACTGGCACCCCTTAAGATAACAGAAAGCCAAGTGGAATTCCTCCCATTATATATCGAATGAGATACCTGAAAACTGATGCCTCCCTTAAATGACAGAAGCGCGTGCTTGCAGATAATATTAACCCTGTTATCGGACGTTGTAGGATTGGTAGTGTTTATTTTGCTGGTAAATTTAGCACTTTATTGCTCAAATCTTAGAAAACTATATTTTTTTAAAATTTATCACTGGAATGACTGGCTCGATTATCGAGCCAGGCATTCCAGTAATAAGATTTTTTTTAATCTCTTGGTGTGCAAATGAACGCTGTCAGTTGTAAGGAGTTGTTTATTTATTAACCGATCAAGAGCTGATTCAGTCATGCGGTTTTGAAGGAGGCATGCATCAAACAAACTTCATTTTTACCATTTTAAAATAATTAATAGCAACATCATCCATGACACATATTTTCCAAACTGCGCCTGTTGAGTCAATTATCTATAATGAGACTCCTGGATCAAAACCGGCCTCTTAAGATAAGTGTTCTCTAAATCTTTGTATACACCACCCGATGCGAGTCTGCCCGACAAGCAATTGGCCGAGCAGTTGGTGTTAATCTGGTGGTGTGTTGTCTTACACTGACTGGAAATTACGCTAGTCTGCCGACGAGTGCCTATTAAAAAATGAATCGGGAGTCGGCGAGGTCAGGAATGATCTGGTGGCGTATGGCCTACCCGATCCGACCCGACTGTCCTGTCTTGATTTAAACACAAGTTTACTTTGGTCTATGTGGGAGCACAATAAGACATGTCTTGTTAGCGTGTCTCCCACTTACGTACACGTATATTACATTAAATAAATCAAGAGGCGAATAATAATATTGCCAACTGTCACAACAGTAATAACAACAATAACATTAATAATAATAATAATAATAATAATAATAATAAGAAGAAGAAGAAGAAGAAGAAGAAGAAGAAAAAGAAGAAGAAGAAGAAGAAGAAGAAGAAGAAGAACAAGAACAAGAACAAGAACATGAAGGAGGAGGAAGAGGAGGAGGAAGAAGAGAGATTTTTTTAGGTAGCCTAATGATGACAGAATACGATCTTCGGGAGAAGGAGAAAAACATGGTTTGACGAATCACAAGGCGGTATAAGGAGAAAGGAGGAGCTCGATGCGCTGTAGTCACCGGCGCTGGTCCACACTGCACGGACATCCAGAAACATCCGCGGCTTTAGATTTGTCGATACAATCCATGAGTGGTGTTTGTAATTACTGTAGGTCATTTAAACCGACAGGTGTCAGTAATATATTGACATAGAATGGTAGAAACTGTGATGTTTAACTCTACATCAACGTCAACGACTGTCCTGTCTTTATATGTATGGTGGCCTCAGACCTGAGTCTGGCCAGTTAAATCATCGGCGTTCATGCAGTTAATAAAGGATTTACATATTCTCACATGGCAACAATCAGTATTTCATTAAGATGGCACGTGTATCTGAATTATACCTTCTTTATTTGACTACTTGGACGATTTCGTGCGTGCCATACAACTGGTGATGCTGACGCCACATTTCAACAAATTCCATTTCACTTTCTGTATTGTTCTAGTCTGCTGACATGTTGTTGTTGTTGTTGTTGTTGTTGTTGTTGTTGTTGTTGAGCTTAGATCTTACACTCGAAATTAACGGGAAATAAATTGGAGGTGTACTCTCTTAAGATAACTCACCGTGGTTCACACATTTATCGCTAGGAGGCGCGTGGTTAATAGTTTTGTCGCTAGGGGCATGCCTTACTGCCAAGGGCATGGTCGGTTGGTGTGTGACCTTCAGTTGGCAGGACACCCTACTTAGTGCGCGTCTGTCCGACTGCTGCAGACAGCGGACAGTTTGGGCTGGTCGGGGATAATCGGTTGGTTTATACCCAGAATTAATAGATCATAGATGATCAAATCTCTTCAATGTTACGTAACTTCTGCTGTTTAAAGTTAGGCAGTGACTCAATTTGAAGCTTAAAAGTCGTTATGTGTACGCTCATTTGGTTGGCGCGATGAATTGGACAAGTCCTATATATGGCATTATGTATGCTCATACACAACTGGTTGCCGACTTATCTGCAACTGGTTCGGCAATTAGCTGAACAACTAGTAGTTAAGCGTACGCCAGGCATTCACTTTTGCTCAAATAGCATAAACGGAGCAAATTAAAAACTAACCAGCATAACAAATGGGGAAAAAATAGAAGTTGGTGAAAGACTAATAGCCTTAAAAGGGTTAAGGTACACGATCGTACCATTGTCTATCGATTCATAAGCGTGTTTAAGCGCAATGGCAAACGAAAGCTTAAAAGCGTTTGCAATGCATGGGAAATAATTCTGATCCCTTTCTAACAAACAAGTATGGAGTTATAGCCCTTGCCTGCTAATCGGTAGAACCATGGTTCGCATCTCAGACTCTCTGCGCTGGCTGTCACGGAGGTAATCTCCTTCACTAGTTAGAAAGAGGGAGTAGGATATTCGTTCGATTTTTCTCCTCTCCCTCTTCTCGACGACCCCCTCCTCATTATATCAAATTCCCCAGCCCCTCATTATCTGTCTACACACCCCCACCTCCTCCAACCTTTTCAACCACTCACTTCTCATCATCCACCTTCCAATTCTCCCCACCCATTCTCACCATCTTCCTTCTTCCCGAGCTCTTCATCCGCCCCCTCGGTCTTCCCTTCCCTCCCGTCGTCTTCCCCGTCCTCCCTCACCCGCCTCCCTTCCTCCGCCGCCACCTCCTCCTGATCGTTATTCCTCCTTATCTTCCCCAATACTCCTCAACAGTCCTCGAGGAGGCATATCAAGAAGTGGAGGGTAGCCATGCTGAGCACGATTAGGTGGAGATGGTGAGGAGGAGGTTGAAATGAGAAGGCGGGGGGGGGGGGGGTGAAGTAGAAGGGGAGAAGGATCTATAGGTGGATACCGAGGTGGATGTTGACAATTGGGTGGAGGAGGGGTATGGGATGGTGATATTCATTCACCTCTTATGCACTCTCCCGCTCCCGCATATTAATCGTTCTTCCGCCCATTGTCATCCAGACCCATGCTCCACACCAACTCTCCTTCTCCTCTTCAATCTCTTATCATTCCGCATTAATTCCGTCGTTACTCTTGGAGGAGGACTATCAAGAGAAGAATTTGACCGGAACCTCGGCCACAGGCAACAACAACTCCCAATCAAATTAGTTTCAAAATATTCAGCATCATTTTTCTTGTATCAGAAAGAATTTGTTGTCTCTGGTCAGCGGGGGGTAAAGGGTTGCGGAATTTGAAATGTTAGTTGTCTTGAGGATATCTGACCCTGAACTATTTTTCATATTTCTCATCGCCACGCATTTTAAGATTGTAGAAATTTGCAGAATTCTCCGATATACAGAATAGACAACACTATCGTATAACAAAACGCGTGTTCTAGCTGACGTTCTCGAACAGCTTTCGAAACAATCAGCTAGATCAAAGCGCACACCTGTCATTCCACGCTTGAGGTAAGTCGCTCGGAATCACAAGGACTTGTTCAGTAGCGGTATGTGCGGTGAAATGTAGACGAGGACTGATATGTTGACACCCGGATATCTTTGTACAATGCTTATATTTAATCTCTCATGTTTCAGACAGCGGTGGTGGCGGCGGCGGCGGCGGCGGCGGCGGCAGCGGTATGCAGCAGCAGCAGAAGCAGTAGCTGCAGTAGCAGTAGCAGCAGTAGCAGCAGCAGCAGCAGTAGTGCTGGGAGTAGTAGTAGTAGTAGTAGTAGTAGTAGTAGTAGTAGTAGTAGTAGTAGTAGTAGTAGTAGTAGTAGTCGTCGTCGTCGTCGTCGTCGTCGTCGTTTTCGTCGTCGTCGTCGTCGTCGTCGTCGTAGTAGTAGTAGTAGTAGTAGTAGTAGTAGTAGTAGTAGTAGCAGTAGCAGCAGCAGCAGCAGCAGCAGTCGTCGTCGTCGTCGTAATAGTAGTAGTAGTAGTAGTAGTAGTAGTAGTAGTAGTAGTAGTAGTAGTAGTAGTAGTAGTAGTAGTAGTAGTAGCTGCTACTACTACTGCTGCTACTACTACTACTACTACTACTACTACTACTACTACTACTACTACTACTACTACTACTACTACTACTACTACTACTACTGCTACTACTACTGTAGCAGTGCTTCTGTTCAATCGACGCCTCTAGTCGAGATTTCTATTCCCGACAGGCTTCTGTTTGAGAGAGGATTGCTTCTATTTGAGAGAGGACTCGATTCAAGTGACGTTTCTAATTGAGACTTTTATTCAAGATATGCTTTTATTTGAGACATTATCTAAGAATGTCTTCTTTAACCATTTACCACTCAAATTTGTTCAAGAAAACTTCAATTTTCTCATAGAAAATGTCCATTTGCGGACCAAGAGAAGACTAATTTTTTTTAATTTACCACTGGAATGACTAGCTCGGTTATCGAGCCAGTCATTCAAGTGGTAAATTAAAAAAAATAGTCTTCTCTTGGTCTGCAAATGGAGATTTCTCAAGACCAAAGCAGAAGCCATTTTTGACTGATATGAGTGTTAAAGGGTCAAGTCAATAGACATGTTTCTATTTAAGAAGGCTTCTATTCAAGACAGGTTTCTATTTGAAACAGACTTTTCAGATTAACTACTCCAAATATGAGCTAGGATTGAATTGCCCCAGGGATATAGCTTGGGGGCATGCTAGATTGAATAGATGGACCCGAATTTGTTTTAAAATATTTCACAAAATGTTTATTAAATTATAAATTTATCAAAGACATACAGCTCGTGCACATTAGTGACTTTTCTATTTTCATGACGGAGCTATGTAATTTTGATTGTTACCTCACCTACCATGTAACACATTTGATGATGGCGTCATAAGTAGAAGGAAGGCGAGCTGGCCGCCACAAAAATAAATTCACACCTAAGTGTGAAACTCTTTTGTGTAATAATTTCTTTCGTGGAGCCCAGCTCATCTCTGTTTTGATTGGATGTTAGATGTAGAGGGTAGGTGTGAAATACTTTTTCTGGGGCCATAAGCCCCTCCCCCCTCATTAAATCATCTGTCTCCTGTTATCCAATCAGGTGAGCTTAAGGGTAATTGGAGTTCTATTGAGAATTTTTCTCAACTATTTTTTCTCAACCTTTCTTATTATTTGTGCTTTATGGAAATTGTAATGCTGTTTTGGTTCTGTAACTCACCAGATATAACTCACCAAACCAGCAATCTTATACCAGCCCAGGCTCCACTTCTGAACACGTCCAATCTCCTCTAATCATTCCACTTCTTCATACTCTTGCACGATCTTACTTGAGTGCACATAAACTGATGATGTCAGCGGAGTGAGTGCTTAAAGCTGATGGTGGATCTTAAATATCCCTAATAGATTAAACCAATCATAGTCTCGGCAATTCCAACTGTGTTACATTCCTCGCCCTTTAATGATAGGCCCCCGCCCTTGTACAAACAAATTAGTAATTAGACCTAAAGACTACATATATGTACATATTGTATAATATTGTATATACATGAAACAAAGCTTTGAAGTCACCAATATGAAGTGACTGTTAGACTTATATACAAAATGATAAATTCGAATATTTTACTAGTTAACAGAATCTAACTATCTACATAATGATATTTACACATTCATCTCCACTCAGTCCACTATAAAAGCATCAAACCGTGCTGGCCTTGTTGTTGTTCTACCAGCACGGGTTGTGCGTCCCCGCCAATTGTCAGCCAGAGGCTCAACAACAGCTTCCGGTTCCCTTTTCTGCACACAGGAAGCATCAGTGGCCAGAGCCAGTGGACCAGCAGCAACATTCGATTCCCTTGCCTGCACACCTGGAGTACCACTGGCCACATGCACGTCATGCGGCTCATTCTCGCCAATTAACACTAAATGTTCTGTGAATTCCCCAGAATTGTCTTCATATGCCTGCGTATCTAATGGCATACTCGTATGTGTAGGCCCATCATTGAACACCTGCTCCATATGATTGCAAGCAGGTTGAGTACTCCTGAAATCCGTGCACTTCCTTAACCTATTGTAGTAAATGACGATCCTCTTGCAGTCTTCATCTCTTTTCAAATGGTAAATGACATCAATAATTTTCTTCAACACAGTCCAGGGTCCAGACCAGCACTCATGCAATTTTTTCGTTAGAACTTTCTTATATGCTGGAGAATACCCCCTCACTCTGTCCCAAACCTGAATCAATGATCCCTTAACTTTCATATCATAAAATTGCTTTTATTTCTTCTGCACGATTTTCGTATTGCTCCTCACTAACTTATAGGCTTTTTCCAACATCTCCTCCAAACTATTTACATATTGAGTAGATGATCTGAATCTTTCTCCAATACCACCAAACATGACATATACTGGCAGTTGTACCTCTAGCACACATAAAAAATGGGGTGTAAATCCAGTGGTAGAATGAACAGTAAACCTATAAGCTAGTAGAATTTTTGGCAGAAGTCTATCCCAGCCTTTTTGGTTGTTGTTGCCCACAATCCGTAACATCCCAATTAAAGTTTGATTTAGATGCTCTACCAAACCATCAGACATTGGGTGATATGGTGTGGTACACGTCTTTTCAATATTCATCATATTGCTGATCTCCCGAATTACAGTTGATTCCAAGTCACTCCCCTGATCTGAATGAAGTCGTGATGGCACACCAAACCTACAGAAAATCTCATCTACAAGGGTTTTAGCTACAGTGACTGCTTGATGATCCTTTAATACGAAGGCCTCTAGCCATTTAGTGAAGTAATCTGATACCACTAGTATAAAACAGTTCCCATTGTTTGACACTGGCAAAGGTCCAATTATATCCATTGCTAGACATTCAAAAGGATAACTTGGTTGTTCTTGAATCAGAGGCGCCCTGGCCGGTTGCGGTGGTGCCTTGCAACAAAACACTCATCACAACTCTTACACCACTTCTCAATATCATCTTTCATCCCAGACCAATAGTATCTCAAGCGTGCTTTCGACAAGGTTTTATCGATCCCGACATGACCACCTACTGTCCCAGCATCGATTTGTTCCAGAACCTTTGTAACCATATCTTCTGGTATAACAAGCTGGCCTTGTTGTTTACATAAACAGTCCTCATACCTGCGATACAGAATAGTATCTTTAACGATAAGATTGTGTCTTTGTTTCTGCAGCTCTATTCCTCCAGAAGATTTGCTAAGTTCAAGATTGGCAATACATTTACTATCTTTCAATGCCTGCTTTATAAGACGCAGCAACGTGTCATTACCCTATCCATATCTTCTTCTCTAACATCTTGCGCAAAAGTGTTTCTAGCATCCACTTCAGCCACATCTACCTCAGGCATTCTAGATAAACAATCAGCATTTGTATTTTCATCTCCTTTCTTATACACTATTTCAAAACAATAGCTACTCAGCTCTATAGACCTGTTGGGTCATTTTCCTAATTGATAGACTGTATGTTCAGTAAAGGTTTGTAAACACAGTAAACTTCTTTCCACAGAGATATAGCCGAAAGTGCCTCACAGCCAAGACAACAGCATAAAACACTTTACCATATGCACCCCAATTTCTCTCTGATTTCTTCACTGTTGCACTAGCATATCCAATAACTATTTCCTCCTCTTTCTGATTTTGTGGGAAAATGTCTTGAACAGATATATTCGACGCATCGGTAGTTAAAATAAATCTTTCACTGAAGTTTGGAAATGACAACACTGGATATTTCACAAGAGCATCCCTTAAGATCAAGAAAGATGTATGACAGGCACCTGTCCAATTAAATGATGCTGTCTCTTTCCTAGTTAATGCGATCAAACGTTCGGCAACTTCCGAGAATGATTGCACAAACCGTCGATAGTATGATGCCAATGATAAAATAATTTTTGGTTCTTTGACTGATGTTGGGGTGGGAAAATTCTTCACCTTGTCAATATTGCGTGGGTCAGGTGCTGTACCATTCTTTGACACTTGGTAACCGAGAAATGTTACCTCCACTTGAAATAGTTGGCACTTGCTGGCCTTAAGCTTGAGCCCCGCTCTCCTCACTCGCAATAATACTTCCTCTAAGAGAGATAAGTGCTCTTCCACTATCTTTATATACAGAATGGTGTCATCAATGTAGACCAGACAAGATATCCAATGTAACCTAGTCAGAACTAAATCCATGAGCCTCTGAAACATTGCAGGAGCATTCACAACTCTGAACTGAAAAAGATTTGTTCTAGTAGAAAAAAATGTTTTTTTCACGATCTGCTTCATCTACCTCAACTTGCCAGTAGCCAGAAGCACAATCTAAAGTGCTAAACACATTTTCTCTGCATAATGCATCCAAACTGTCATCCACGCGTGGTAGAGGATAAGCGTGTTTGTGAGCTAACAGATTTAATTTTCGATAATCCATGCAAAATAGAAGACTTCCATCATGCTTTTGTACTAATACTACAGGAGAACTCCATGGACTTTTGCTTTCCTTTATAATACCACTCTGTAACATATCTTCAATTTATTTCTCAATTTCTTGTCTCAGATGGACAGGAACATGGTGACATTGTTACTTAATGGGTCGATTATCACCAGTATCTATTGTATGCTCGGTTAGACCAGTTTTTCCCAAATCTGAAGACGCTTGAGAGAATACATCCTTATACCTCCTGAGCAAATCCATAGCTTTCTGTTTCTCTTGTTGTGTCAGCAATGATCCTTCGAAGTTTATGTTTGGATACAGGCATTCTTCATGTAGCTTTACAGAGTGTACTGAAATTTGCTTATTGTCCAAAAACTGATAGATACTTATTCTAGCAATTTGTGCACCTTCTTCCATAGCTGCTCAAAAAAACCTAATGGAGTACCACCATGTAATTCTATTGGAGATTGAGTAACATTAGCAATGCAGACTAATGACAATCCATTTTGCACTGTGGCTGCCATCCTCACCATTTTTCAGCCTCTAACTTTGCCTTAACTGTGATTTCCGTTCACGCAGGTGTTATTTCTGTATCTTTAAGTAATGCTGAACACACTCATGGAAATGCACGTCAACGAGGAAGTAGTGAAATCTTTTCATTCTTGTTTTCCAGTACACCATTCTTGCTGGCTATCCTCAAAACTGGATGTTGTAGGAGGTCCCATCCAATAATTACAAGATTGGAAATCTGATTGGATACATAAAATGGATAGTTAATCACGACTGATCAAATCTTAATATCTAAATCCAGACACCCTTTCAAACTGATAGGTTCACTATTTACAGAGGATGCCCTTAAGAGAATGTCTGTATTTAATTTAATTTTCTTCAAGACTGAATTCATTAATCTGAAACGGTCACTGATAATGCAAATCCCTGCACCAGTATCAATTAAAGCCTTTGCCTCACACCCTTCTACAGTAATTTGACAGATATTCGACGTTTTTATTGGCCCAGTTGAACCTCTGACTGACACCTCTGGCACAGTCTCAGCCATTACTCGTTTAACTGCTCAGAACTGTGCCTGCACAGTGCACCCCTCTGCCAACTTCCTTGAGACATACCTCTAAACAATCTCTAGCGAAATGACCCGGCGATCCACAGTTAAAACAACTCAAACCTCCTCAGCCAGCACATCCATGCCAGCCTTGACCTATTGGTCCCCGATTCTTAGAACAGTTTCTAGCAAGGTGCTCTTGAGATCCACAATTAAAACAATTCCTATCTTCTTCTTGTCGTTCGCTGATCATACCGCCAGTCCTGTAAGTGACTATCGACATGATCATAAGCGTTAAGTGCGTGGATCCATGGTTTATTAGAGTGCGCCATGCAGCCTGGAACCTCCGTCTTCAGCACTCGAGGTTTCTGTCAGGGTTACCTCACCCTTACCTCCTTTAGTCGCCTCTTACGACACGCAGAGGATACGGAAGGTGTATTCTAAGCCCCACCTACAGGGCCAACCAATTCCTATTAACACTGCCCAATGGTTGAGCAGACAAACTTGCTACTAATGCCTCTAATTCTTCTACTCTACACTTCATCTCGTTCATCTCAGCTTCGCAGATACAGGTTTTACAGCACTAATTGATACAGATTGTAATTATTTTTCTGTTTCCAAACGGCATTCCAATCTAGATGCGAATTCAAGTGCCTCTTCTACCGATTTTGGATACTTATGGCATACCTTAATACCTATTTCACCTGGACCACCAAGAAACCTTGTTAGTGCTACATCATCAAGAGCGTCCTTGCAGGCTACATATTTTGGATAAACTCGACGTGCCAATCGTTTTAACTCGCCTACATATACGGCTAAATTTTCATTATCCTTCCTATTTCTTAATGTCATCTCCGCACGAAATCCTTCTATTAATGCAGGTGAGGAATATGCACCTGTATAAACTCTCACGACTTCCGGATACCAATTCTCCTTCTGTAGCGCGGATCGGCCGGATGGGTATGGGCTGTCCCAGCTAGGCTGGGTATGGAACAACCACTCAGGGTGTGTGCCAAGCATGCCCCCCCTGGGTAGGATAGCATGCGTGTATACAGCCATATGAGACAGGTTTTCTATAAAATGTCTAAGTCCATGAGATTGCATAGCGCACATGCACGCGCATCAGAGCTTCCCTGACAACACGTGTCAGTGTTGGAAGAGAATGCATACTTATGGTGTGCCGAGTTGGTACCTGTGATTTCTTCAAATCACCCCATTCTCGCCGTTCTTGGCACCAATCAGGACCAGAATCAGACGAGGAATCCAAACTTGTTTATCTTTTCAAAATCGAATTAGAAATGGTCGAGTTATTCTTAAATGGCTCACTGAAATTATTTTCAAAATATTACTTGGACGTCATAATCACGTGTATTGATTAAATGAATGGGGAATGCACTTATCACGTGGTAGCATTGTCACCCTTTCTACCTTCACGCTGATTGGCTACAGCTCGCCCGCTGATTGGCTGGGCGTCCTGCCTCTGATGTCACGAGTAGTATAAAAGGAGCGAAAAATCAAGAATCTAGACCACACTTCGGCGAGAGACAGTCATTGGCATGTTGCTGGACCAGTGCAGTGCTAGATGTCGGAAACTGCTTACTGACTGTGGTACCCTACACCGCAGCAGTGCCTTTTGGAATTCAGTTCTCTTGAGCTGGTAAGCTATCGGAACATCCGTAATCAGTAAGTTTTTGTAAGCCCTCAGACAGCCATCCGGGGGCAACTAATTAAATAGTAGAGACTTCCTCACTACACCACTTCAAGAGGAGGCTTCCTGCGGATGGGCCTCATGGACCAGATGTAATCTCTACAGCATATAGAACAAGTGGTGATTCTTGGTGGATATCTCGTCGGATCTTCTGGACCAGACTGTGGTATCAAACTTCTGCACAACATGTTATGTGATTAATTAACTTTTAGGCCACAGTCTGGTGGGACTCTGCAACAAGAGCTATGCAATGTATCTTGTATGGTGTACCTAGCTATGTACATGAACTGTTTAATTACCACTGTAGCCCTCCTTGTTATGGGCACTTTCAAACTACCATCACCGGTTGGACACTTTCTAACTTACTGTGTAAATTCACATATTAGTTATTATGACTATCTAATGGACATCAACAGTTTGCCTGCGGAAACTTCCCAGCAACTTCAGTATCATGCCACCTCACATTCCTCATCTGTAATGCATTCCTACGGTGATTTTTAACCCTTCCCGTACCGATGACCAATAGGTACTCAAGTAACTATACTATTGTACTATTTATTCATTTATTCTGTTATAGGGACTGATGACCAATAGGTTTCTCCCCGGTCGCCTGAGACCGCATTTGGTAATTTCCATCTTTTAACTGTATATATTATCCTTATTTTTATGCTTACAACTAACAAGCACTGCAAGGTCCTATGACCTGATATACTATTAGCACTGTGATAGTTAGTTATGTATATAGCAAGCAGCCCTCCTAGTTATTTTGTTTTGTTTATATAAAAACTCTAGGACGCAGTATGCTAGGCTATGCTATACAGCAACATCATATTATGTATCCGCATCACTATTTCCCCAAGCATCAATTTTACACTGAGGTCACTGATCATGCTCACATTGATCGAGCCTAACATGTGATCAACTAAACCTCTCGATAGGATAGGTTTAAAGTAGTTAGGGACCATCTCCTCATAAAAGACAATTTGTGTACACCTCTTTTCCGGCTGTAGCAGTAACACCGCTCACCGGCTAGAGTGTCTAAAATTGGCCAAACTACTGTAGGGCCTCTTATTAATATCGAGTGATTGTCTCTTTCGACGCTCCTCCAGCCGCAACGCTTAATAATTGTCTGGACTTCCCATCTACACGTTGGCATGATCTGACTCTGGGAAACTATTGGGGTTTCCGAGCGGTGAAGACTAAAGTGTCGATTTCGTACACATTCCCATCTGTATCTTCGGATACCAGTTAGTATAGATGACCCCGCCAAAGTAGGAAGCACTGTGAAAAGAAACAATATTATGTAACACCGGCCTGCAATGCATCTCTGGGTATTCTGAAACTTAACCCTTTACGACAGGCAAACATTAGTTCCGTAGCACACAGGTGACGGACGAGATACAGATCTCCATCCAACTCTATACAGTGACTGGGTGCAGTCTTAGAACCCACCACGCCCTCACGGGAAGGTCACTAAGGAGGGATATCTGCCTCTTACTCCCCGCCATAAAATACTATTGCGCTTTCTAAATTGCTTATGTGAATAGCAACATGTCCTAGTGATGTTATATGTGGTGGCGAGCTGATGGGTAACCAGATCGTTATATGATTTTGAAGCTGTCACTCCATAATATCTCCACACGCTGCCTTTCTGAGGAAGATGCTGTGTGGGCTAACTTTCTGGTAACCTGGCATCTTCGCCAGTTAGACTCATGTGTCAAAAGATAGGTAAGAATCCCTGCCACTTGCGGCCAAAGCTTGGAAACGAATCTAACAACTAAATGGTAGGTTAGAAATTAGCAGAAGGCCCGCATAAATAAAGTGGCAACTACCAATGCAGTATCTTTGGTTTTACATAAGATGGTGGCTTTTGAATTCTTCGGAAATCATCAGGCCCATCTTCACGTAAACCAGAGTGCATCATATTAATTAAAATTTCACTAGGTTGACACACACTACACATAACTTTTTGTTTGAACAAGAGAGAGGCCCTTTTCGCCAGCTCTCTTCCTCCACTTCGGCGTGAAGGCATATTCCTGTGATGGAGGCCCACGCGAGGCACTCTCCTCTTGCAACAATATTATTTGTGTTAGGGGTATAATGGTTTATATTAAACTATATAAGTAGCCTCGTTAGGGCGCTCCCTTGCAGGGATACCTCTCGGATATATACGGATCTGTGAGGTACCTCTGACGAGCCCACGTAAACAAGACACCAAATTAGTTCTATGTACTGTACAATTTCTCTCGTCTACTAGCAAAAGAGTACCATTGTTTACGTAGTATTATATTTTTGATTTATTATCATGTCCAGACTCTTAAATTAAGTTATGGATCATCATACCAGTGACACTATCAGTTGGGATGAGACCATGAGGTTCAATCTCGGCGGCAATGGTCGCACGGCCCCACTGGAACGTTATCGTTCCACCAGCTCTAGAAACCAGTCTTTGTACCTTCCTGAGAGTCATGACATGGGATCCATAACCCCAAGAACCATAGCTAACCAGCCCTCCCGTGCATCATGTACATGCGGTGCAACGGAGTGGAGCAACATGATGGACCAGCGCATACACACACCCCCCCACCCGCTAGCTACACTTCACATCTTTGTCCAACTCCCTATATATTGCAAATGCTGCATTACCCAGCAAAATGGGAAAATACTGAAGCTTATTTTTATTTTCTGTGGCATGTATATTTCACCACGCTTCGAACCACTCCAACCATGTCTCAAAATCATCAACTTGGTTGCCCTCAAAACGAGGCGGAGGTGCAGCAAGTGAGAAAAATTGTGCTTCAGCCATACCTCTTTATATCTGATCAGCAAACGATTATTTCACCCACCATACAAATATAAATCTTTAGGACTGAAAACTATACATATCGCAACTACTACACTATAAAATCATGACAGTAAGTAGGCAATGAAAAACATAATATTATTCATGAATAATGAATTGTAAGTAAAGTACCTTAATCAGGTTTCTGCCTCTTCCAACAGACATATACTGGCTCTGGTTCGGAATCTATAGCTGAATGATTGCTTTCAGATTGGCTAGTATATACTGCAGACGACTCGAATTCAACTTCTCTTTGAAACACATCTGTCAACGAACGAAACCATTTTCGTTTAATGTGTAATTTGGCATGGATTCCATCATAATAACGACTAAAATGATACGATGTGACAGTTTTTTTTGCGACGCCGTCCAATTCTTTTCGAATACCTGTGTACGATATCCTTATGCCACTGGACTGGTAATGGGCTAATATTAAGCGCGTGTGTCACAGAGGTATTCCCATTGATTAAATATACATTTAAATCATCCAATTTTTTGGTCCAACGTCTATTGGTAGTTCTGAATTTCAGTGTCCTTAAATATAGAATGCTCTAATTGTCCTTGTTCCTGGCGGAATTTAATATAGTCAGCAAAACAAAACGGTGGAATAGTGATGAAAGCAACAATTAAATTATTTCTTTCAGATGTCACTTCAGCTTTAAATTCTTTTAACTTTTGATATAACACAGTAGCTGAAAGATCTGCCAATTCTACTTCTGATCCCTTCTTATGATATATTTTTCTTAGCAGATCATTAATAGCCACACATATCTTAATGCTTCTTTTGTATGTCGATCTGGTTTCATTTCTGATATAAGATAATGTTGCACATTTCAAAGACTCAACAGTTGTGCCACGGCGAATACCATACGCAATCTTTATATTAGGTTGTACATATTTATTAAAATTATTTGCACGAGAATCCGCACATAATATGTGTCGAAACATTAGGCATACATTATATAACAAAATAGAGATATGGGTTGACCCGTAAACAACGCAGTGACCATGGTAACGCAGTTGAAATTGAATAACAGCTGGCGATAAATTCACCGACCGCAAACGAGACTCACGGAAATTATAACAGTTCCATAATAATGATAGCAACCCCAATTTAGACCACTGCCACCAATGTAACTCACCAGATATAACTCACCAAACCGCTAATCTTATACCAGCCCAGGCTCCGCTTCCGAACACATCCGATTTGTTCTAATCATTCCACTTCCTCACTCTTCTTGCGCGATCTTACTTGAGTGCACATAAACTGCTGACGTCAGCGGAGTCATAGTCTCGACAATTCCAACTATGTTACAGTTCCTCAGTTATAGCCGCCACAATTCAAATGATGGTAGTTCATTTAAACACACGATCAATATCCCACAGGGCCTATGTCCTTAAAAACACATCAAAAGGGCCCAGTATCATAGGCGAAGCCAGGAATTAATCGGTGGGGGGGGGGGGCACTGGCGGGGGGTCTGGGGGTCCTCCCCCTGAAAATTTTGAAATCTAGGTGCTCTCAGGCGGCCTGTCCTGCATTTTCTCAGGGAAATTTAGACCGACCGCTGGGGTAAAATTTTAGTACTTTTGTTATTTTCACAAAACTATAATATATATTTTTTAATTTTATGGCCATGGGGGGGGGGGGCATGGCCCGATGCCCCCCTCCCCCCAAATACGCCACTGCAGTGGTTTGGGGGACTCCTCCCCACCCCACTCCGGAAATTTTTTAAACATAGATGCTCAGAGAGGGCTTCTGAGACACAGTTTTCACCATTTCTTTAGTCCAAATATGAAATAACCAATGAAAATTTTGCCTCAGAGGGCTTCTCTGAGCATCAACTTTTTTAATGTTTTTGGAGGGGACTCTTGTAGCCACATCGCGTCACGGTCACTTATTAATGCCACTTTGGTTCATAACTATGCAAAATTAAGAAATGAGATTATGGCTGTTTGAAATTTTATAGGGCAGTATCAAACACAAATTGTCAGACAGTTAAAAACATGGTAACCATATAATGTCCATATCTGTTCCTACCTTGCTATATTTCATTCATATTTTGGTCTGATATGCACAGTCTTGAACCTGCTGTTTGAATTTCGTTCACGAAATTCAGAAAGAATCTCTGAGGATGATAGTTTGTTTACAATATCTTTGTTTATGGACATTATTAAGAGAGAACTGAGTCTACTCTCCACCATTGTTGATCGTATCTTTGTCTTTACATGTGTCAATGTGGAAAAGGTTCTCTCGCAACTTGCAGTGGTAACAGGAAGTGTAAGAACAAGCTTGAAAAGCAGATAAACATTTGGAAACATCTGTTTCAAACTGGCCTGTGACAAAGATTTCATAACATCACGCAGTGTCTCACATTGTTCCATATTTATCTTTAGATAGTCAGTGAAAACAGTCAGTTCATTTTTCAACTGTGACACTGGTGATGTAATGTCATGCCTAAACATGTCAATCAATTTTAATATTGAATCTGAATCTGATGTAAGTAAATTATCCCGGATTGCTGCTGGCTCCAAAAGACTGATGCTAGACATAATAATTGTATTGCGTCCTGTGAAACGCCGGTTCAATTCTGCTGTCATATTATTCAAGATGAACATATAAAACGTCACTCTATAGTACAATCTTGGGTCACGCATGTTAGATGCATTTTTATTATTGTTATCAATCCTTGAAGATACACGCCGTTGTCTGATTTCTGATGGCACAGTTATGCCATAGCGTTCACATAATTTCACTGCAGTATCGAAATAAAATTAAAATAAAATCCAATACAGTTATAATGCTTGATACTAAAGACATAGCATTTGAAAGGTTCTCGTTCTTAGCTTGTAATACACTGGAGAGAACTTGGGTAGCTTCAAATTGATCAAGAAGAATTAGGCTAGAAAGCACAAACTCAAATGACTGTAGAGATCTGAGGAGCCCAGCCGCTTCAGCACAGATTTTTTGATCATGTTCAACATCAGCTATTTCTTCTAGCGACATAACATGTATCTACAGCACGTAATCCAGCAATTTTACTATTCCATCGAACATCTGTTGCTGATTTTAATGTTACTGGTTGAACACCTTTAGCTTTTTGATGTTTTAATAGTAGATCATGTCGTTTGGCACTAGCATTGAAAAATGTGGTGAGTTTCCCTACAGTCCCTAATGTGTCACGCGCTAGTCTCACATTGTCCACAGCCGATTCCAACACCAAATTTAAATTGTGGGCATAGCAATGAACGTAAGGGGCCCTTGGATTAATCTTACTCACAAGAGCTTGCACTCCATTGTTTTCACCTGACATAACTGAAGCCCCGTCGTATCCCTGTCCACGACAGTTCATTATGTCGATGTCCATTGATCCCAGAAACTGTGTACACTGTGTAACAATATGACGTGCAGTTTGTTCACTGTCAAGATGGCAAACACCTAGAAAACGCTCTTGAATGTCACCACTGGCATCTACGTATGTAATAACAAAGCACAGTTGTTCTTTGTGACTGCAGTCCATGGTTTCATCCATTAACAATGTATAAAATGTAGCATCTCGTATTTCGTCGCATAATGTTTTTGTTGTGCAGTTCGCAACACAGTCGATAATAATGTTCTGTATATCAGACGAGATACCCTGAGCATTTTTATTACCGGTTGTAAAGTGGTCATCTAAAACTGTGTCATACTTAGATAATAAGCAGAGCATGTCTCTATAATTGCCCTTGTTGTGTGAAGTTTCACTTTCATCATGCCCCCTAAATGGTAGGTTGTGAGTTGCCAAATACTTTACAACATCAATTAAACGCTCTAGAATTTTAACATTTTGGTGTTTTTCATTTTCCTCCGAAGCCAGGACTTGTTCTCTCTGGTAATTAAGTTTTACATCCACACGATTGCCAGTTTTATGCACGTTGAGCAATTCGACACATTGCCTATGACACTTGGACAGTGCATGTTTTTGTAAACGCTCAGCTGCACGACGCCAGTTATTAAAGCCATCAGTGGTGAAAGCATTTTCTGAAAAGTTCCAACACTGATTTGCGAATACTCTACATGGATAGCAAAATGCTCTGTCCAAAGTTGGTGAATATTCTATCCATGTGTATGTGTCATACCAACTGGGGTTGAAGCTTCGTTTTTTATTGTGAACGACAATACTAGGAAATGTAGCATTTCTTGGTTGGCATGCTCCAAGAGATAGTAGCACATCCGATTCTAGGTTTTTACATGGATCGTTTGGCAATAATCCATGCTCAACAGACATGTGCGTATTGCTGGATTCTGTCTCGGTCAGCTCAGCCTCAAATGATAAGTTACTGCTAGGATCACCAGAGTTGTTAGCTACGGTGGCGGTCGATTGACTCGATTCAGCTATCGTGGTGGTCAATTCAGCTGCGGTGGCAGTCGATTCAGCTACGGTGGCAGTCGATTCAGCTACGGTGGTGGTCGATTCAGCTACGGTGGCAGTCGATTCAGCTACGGTGGCAGTCGATTCAGCTACGGTGGCAGTCGATTCAGCGTCATTGGCCTGAACATTTTCTGGACATTCAGATTTGTCATCGTTATTACTATCAGTATCACTTCTTCTGGCTTTAGGGAAGAATGCTGTGATTTTAGATGTATGTGCGCGTTTCATGGCTGTAAATAGTGTCTATGTCAACTTCCTTGAAAACTACATAACTACAAATGTCAAAATAGCGTAGTAGCACTGTTATCTGTGTGTACGTTGAACCCGAAAGATTCAATGATCAAAATCAAATACATGTTGGAAAAGAATGGCATATCGACGATATGCCATTCTTTTCCAGAGCCAGCAGCAAAGAGTTTAAGAGTCAAAGACCATGGTGCACAATTTGGAAATAATTCTGCTGGAAGATGTTGCTGTCTATGCTCCAGCAAAATTGTTTCCAAATTATGTACTCGTTTGTCTATAAAAGTAAAATTTTGAAGTCTGAATGCTATGATGTAAAACGATTTGTTGAACAGTTTGACACTAATTTGACTTGAAATATTTGCGATTTTGTCACAACGCAATTGGATTTCAGTCAAATTAGTTTCAAAATGTCCAACTTTCCTGCAGGCCTAATGCTGTCTTTTGACTTACATTTGAGATTACTGAATCTTGAGGGTTCAATGAAAAACAATATTACGCGACAGGCTATTATAAATGTCCTTGTATGTCACAGACATTTCATTGTCGACTTTTGCTACTCACTAGCTTTAAGCTTGACTTATGGCTCAATTAAAATTATAAACACGTTATACCTATACCAATGACGGTCATGACCGAATAGCGCGAATCATGCGAGGCGATTGTTGATAAAAAACAGTCTGACTGTCTGAACAGAGCTGCGCAGCACGAGGCTGATGCAATAGTGATGTAACTAACGCGTTTGGAAGGCGGAATGAATCATGGAAATTAATATATGTTAATACATCTGTGGTCACAGATTTCAGATAATGATTCCCGAATCCCGATGTCCATTCATATTAGGCGGAAATTTGGGAAGTTGGGGGCAAAATAACAAGTTTCTGATATATAAATTCTATATGATATAGATATTGACAACTGTGATAAACGTTATAAAAGTGAAAGTTATGGATGTCAGCAATTTTCCGCCACGTCATACATGTGATATGGAAAATTTATGCATTGCACATTTTAAGTGAGGCAGCTGAGTGGGGGGGGGAGCACGTGCCCCCCCCCCCCCCCGTGCCCCCCCCCCCCCCCTATGGCTTCGCCTATGCCCAGTATTGGCCAAGTCCCAGCCCAATAACCAGCGTTATGATGGTGTAAACCTTTTATGACGAAGCCTGTCAAAACGGCATCTACAGTGGCCTTGATAGATGCCCATTTGCAGGCAAAGAGATGACTATTTTTGAAAATTTACAACTGGAATGATTGGCTCAATAGTCGTTCTAAATCTTCAAAAATAGTCTTCTCCTGGCCTGCCAATGGGCATCCAATTAGGACATATTTTGGTTTTCTTTTGCTAAGCTTCACTCACGCTTCGGTTGTGTTGGGATCGATCGATGACTGACTATCAATTTCCAGAAAATTATACAGCTAATCTGTTGAATATTTTGAAACTAATTCAAAATATTCAACAGAATGCTTATTAAATAGCAAAGACATACAATTCATACAACCTGGTCGACTGTTGCGTCTTTAAGACGGACTAAATCCAGTCAGTCATGGCGTAATGATTATGACGTTATCCCAGACGCCACATAGTTGATTATGACGTCGACTGATGAAATGGATTCATGAATTGGCTGCATCTCTATATATACTGAACCGAAAAGGTTTAGCAACGCTGAGAATATTACTGTATAAATGTTACTTAACAAAAACAATAAATTGATTCAAATATATTATTTAATTGATAGGTCATTTTCCACTTTGAACAACAGTCTCTTGTTACTGTAATGCTAGCATCGCGCCTTTAACACGGCATCATTCAATGGAAGGGTCCAATTTAAATAATGACACTGAGCTGTCAATACTGGTTGTGACCTCCGCGCACATTAACCACCGCCGTACATCGCTTTCTCATACTTCGAATTAAGCACCTGATGTCACGAAACGGAATCGCATCCCATTCCTGGAACAGTGCAGCTTCCAGCCCCCGCACGTTGTGAAGATGTGGATGGTTCCCACGCACCATACGGCCAAGAATGTCCCACACGTGTTCGATAGGAGACAGGTCCGGTGATCGCGCCGGCCAGTCCAACACCGGAACGTTGTTAGCCTCAAGGAAATCACTGGTACCCATAGCTGAATGAGGACGGACGTTGTCTTGCTGGAACATAAAGTCTGCATGATGCTGCATAAAGGGATGACAACAGGGGCGACAACTTCTTCACAGTAACGTTGAGCCGTTAAATTTCCGTGAATCACAATAAGATCTGTTTTGCCATTTTCATGGATTCCAGCCCACACCATCACACTGCCGCCACCACCGAATCTGTCGTGCTGAATGATGTTGGCTGCATCATACTGTTCTCCCAAACGTCGCCAAAACCCGTTGCCTACCATCCGCCACATCCACACAAAACCTTGACTCATCACTGAACAAAACGTGGCTCCATTGTTGAGCACGCCATCGCTGATGAGTTCTTGCCCATGCAAACTGATTCTCGATGTGACGCTCTGTAAGCCGAACAGCAACAAGTGGACGACGGGCATGCAGTCCAGCATCATGGAGTCTGTTTCGCACAGTTTGTGGATGCACTGTAGTGCCGGTAGCGGTGAGCAAATTACGGGACAGCCGCGGCGCAGTCTCAAACCTGTGACGCCGTGATGACGTCACTAAGTAGCGGTCTTCTCGTGGTGTTGTTGCTCTCGATCTGCCAGATCGTGGTCGGTCATTAACATGTCCAGTATCCTGCTCACGTTGGCGGAGACGGGAAATGGTTGAGGCATGAACATTAAAATGTTGAGCAACAGCGCGAACGCTCTGCCCGGCAGCGAGTCTTCCCATTGCTTCATGGCGCAGATTTTCGGGTAGCCCTGGGCGGCGGCCCATGTTCGGTAGGGTAAACTTTTAAGCACTTTCTGCTAACGTTCGTTATCTGCTTTTGCAATATGGTGAATTTTTGCCTTCGCTACCCGCCAATGTGGGCCAGTGCATGAAAAATGCATTTTCACATGCATTAAGCGTGCGGCCGAGAACTGCAAGAAATGATTTGCATTTCTTCATGATCAGCGAGACAGTACATTGACGAAACATGCGTGCAAATTTGGTTATAAATGGACGCATAGTTTTAATACAACAAACCAAACTTCACTGTTGCTAAACTTTTTTGGCTCAGTATTTAATTTTTCTTATCTTGCTTTTAGTACACTGTCCAGGCTGCGACTAGCGATTCTGGACCAGCCGAAAAATTTTGCGGCGATACAGGTTTTGGCCAGTTTACCAAAATCGACGTCCCACGCGTGAAATATAACTATGCCGAAGAATTCTTCTTAGAAGATCAACAGATGACGGTCGAGACTGCTAGTACCCACTTGGGAGTAACACGATGTTCATCATTGAACGAGAACATAGTGATTAACGTGGATAACAATATAAAGAAGGCACACCGAACAACATACAATCTTTTTTCATCAGGATTTCATGGGCACAATGGCCTAGATCCGGTTACGATCTTTCACCTTTTTAAAATCTGCATAGCGCCGGTCTTAACTTACGACCTTGGTATTATTACCTGATAATATTAATTATTATTGATAATATTACCTGGCGGTGTGCATCTGTCCAAACTGGAGGAATACCAAAAACGGCTTCTGAAGCAACTTCTGTCATTACCAAAGAACAAAGCTGATCCAGCAATATATATATCTTAAAGGGCGTTCTCCCAGTTGAAGCATAAGTGCATCATAAGGCACTTATACTTTTTGCTTCCATCTGCAATCTGCCAGAATCATCACTTGGAAAGAAAAAAGCTACCGACAACTGTCTGTAAAATCTATTGAAAGTCATAGTTGGTTTATCGAGTTAAAAGAACATTGCAGAAGTATTGCTTAGAGGATGCTGAAGTATACCTGGATGATCCTATGCAGAAGGAGAAGTGGAAGTCTCGCATTCAGAAAGCTGTTCAGCTGTACTGGAAGGAAGAAATATCAAGGGCAGTACCATGGTCCAGTTCACTGAGGTACATGAATGAAATACCATTTATTCCAGGAAAACTGAATCCTGTACTACAAGCTGACTGCTCTTATGAAAGAGGTGCAGCCCATATATTGGTCAAATTGAAACTTCTCACTGGAATGTATGTACTACAAGAGAGCCTAAGTAGATTTTAAAAAGATATCGTCAATCCAGTATGCCAATTATGTAAATCTGAACATGAAACGTTGGAACACTTTCTAATCATATGTTCAGCACTGGACTCCATTAGGCCGGCACCCATTCAGTCTATCGACGCTTGCTTTCTGAAAAATGTTCATTTAGGTGTTAGTGATTATTCAGCTGAAGAACGTGTGCAACTTATATTAGATTGTACAAAAATCATCGATCCTGAGCTACTGAAGTCTGAGTACTAAGCACATTAGAGTTGCATGCTAGATGCTTAACTTACTTACTTACTTACTTCATACACGTAGATACAAGCGACTTAGTATGCCCAATTTCACTACTGCTTCTACCTAATCTTAATTATTGTTAATTGTTGATGACAAAGAAATATGCTTATTTGGATAAGGGGAGTAATCTGATAATCTGCACAGTGATAGTTCCACACGGGCAAAACACTATTCTGAATAATACATGCAGGACACACTTACGCATGTTAATACGTTTCTTCTACAAAGGGGGTTATGATATGTTACAAGTTACAAGTTACTCGGATTAACTCTCTAGTGTGAACCTGGCCTGGATAGTTAGTTTGTAAGTAAGTCACAAAAGGTTATTACGGTATGTCGCATCAAGAGTTTTCGCATAAAGTAATCAATCTTGATGTATCATTTATGCATGCATTTTAGACTTCAGGTAGGTAACGTAAAAAGAGGCCAGTGTGACCCCGCCGTGGCATACTTTTCACGCTTCACCCGCAACTACTGAGCCTCTATTGACCTTGTTTATTATGAGATATCTAACAAGTAATGCCTCACACATATATTACAGGCTCTTTGAGTCGTAATGATAAGAAATAACTTTACACTGGAAGGATCCAATCTTTTGCTCAAGTATCTGACGTCATAATCAAATCTGTCACGCGTTGGTTGACGTCACAGTCAAAATGATGTAGGAATTAAGTGGAAAAGTCCGTCACGAGATTCTCTGAATTGTATGCCTTTGATATATTTGCAATTTCTTTTAACCCATTGATGTCTAAATTTGTTAAAGAATACCAAACGATTTGCTTATTGAATGCCCAGTTGCAGGCCATGAGAAAACTATTAAAATATATTCCACTTGAATAACTGGCTCTGTTACTAAGCTAGGCATTTCAGTTGTAAATTTTCAAAATAGTCTTCTAATGGCCTGCAAATGATCATTCCTCAAGACTACTACAGAGGGCAGTTTTGGTCGGCTTGGTCATGAAAGCATTCTGCCATAACCAGCATCTGCTCCCAGTCAAATTAAATTCAACATCTTCAACACCTCGAGATTTAGATTTTGTGAATTCAGATTTCAAATCGATTCCAACTCGCTTACAAAGCGGCTGGGGCTTGGTTAGAAATGAGCGGGAATAGCTTAGAAATGGAACCATGGTTATCTTGCCTCGCGATACACATGCTGTGCTAGCAATAAGAGCGAATACTGCAACTGTGAATACTGCCAAATTCGCCGCCATTCTGTCAAACATTTTCCGCTTCTGTCGGATCAACTTTGGTGTTGACAGGTGACTTGGTGTTCATCGCGGTTGACACGATGAAGTGTTGGCCTGTCAGTTGTCGGGTGCCGGCGCAGGATGGAGTATTCGCTAGCTTGTTAAGTTCCATACGTGGCATATATAGCAAGAGCTGAGCCAGCGATGCTCAGGTGGGAAATCCCCGGTGGATTGATGAAACCAAGGATAATCATGCACGTGGCATGGGTAGCTTTTACGAACAACTAGGAAAGATCATCCGGAATCAAATTTTTTCATATATATGAGCATGGCGGGCAGCTGTTCACTCATAAAAATCTTGTTTTCAGGTTTGAGAAGCAAGTTACGTGGTGGAGTACGAGCGTACACGACTGTTCAACATATTGTGGAACATTCCTATATGCGTTCACCTATGAACACAGCCAGCAATTCACGAATCGCGTTTCTCAGTCAATCATATTACGCCATAATCAACTACGTGGCGTATAGGGATTAATGACTCGATTTAGTTCTGTCTTAAAGGTGTAGTAGTCCGTCTGGTTGTATGAATTGTATGCCCTTACTATTTAATAACCACGCCATAGGCAGCAACAACATCCAGTCAAATTAGTTTCAAAATATCCAACAGCTTACCTGCATAGTTTTCTGGAAATAGGGATTCAAAGAGTGCAGGAATCGATCGACATCAACACGGTCAAAGTGTGGGTGGAGCTTACTTACAAATGGGCGGGATATGGCTAAAACTGGATTCCTCCATTGGGCAGATGGTAGGAGAATAAAGGCTGTGGAAAGCTCCCACTGTTTGGAAGACCAACCTGGGCGTGTCTGAGATGGGATTCCTTTCCTTGAGTGAAATGGTCCGGTAGGGTGGAGCGAGTCTTTCTATCGGAAAATCCTGAAATGGGATCTGAGAAATGAGAAGCCATGCCATGACATCTTAAAACGAATTCAACATGCCTTAAAGCATGTGTCATTGTATATTAGGTGATATCACACATTGAGTTACCTCCACCATGCAACTATTCGTTGCCCATCTGAACCACGTTTCGCACCCCACCCACCCCACCAAAGCGGCTCCATGGAGGAGAGGAGAATGAGAGAGATGTGTTTAGATCAATGGATGGATGGGCAGCAGGCGGATGCGCTAGCAGATGGGTGTGAAGGCGGGCAGGCAGGCAGGCAGGAATACCTGCATGTCGGTCTGTCTGTGCGCAAATTGATAGTACCCGCAAGTACGCAACTCCTCTGAATTTATTGGGGAGAATTCAACCAGATTTTGTGTGTGACTTATCCATATGGTTGTGGAGTACAAGAGGGCATTTACATTTCGCTGAGACCCCCACCCCACCCATGTGTGTATGCCAAAATGCCAATACATATGATTACGTTAATGTTTGCACACCTGCGCGGTTCGCAACAGACTAGGAATCAACATTTTACTTGGTACTTCTGTCGCCCATAACAAATGTGGCCAACCAGACCAAAATACTCCGATATAGTTCATTCTATTCTGATTATTCATGTGTATGGTATATTTAAATATCTCCAGGTAGATGTGAAGTTCTCGGTTGATGTATTCATAAATGGTTTTTTTTAGCGAATCTCACTTTCATGTTCAAACGAAATGTATAATTTACTTTATAGATTGATCGCATTAGATATTGCCTTTATGGACCCTTCCAGTTTTAGCTATGCCCGCCGATCTCTAGCTAAGCTCCACTCGCACCTCACTCGTGTTGGGCTCGATCGATCCCTGAACTCCCTGACTATCAATTTCCAAAAAATCTAAGCAGTTAAACTGTTGAGTATTTTGAAACCAATTTGACTAGGTGCAGTAGTACATTTCGTACACTTCGTACAACGTGTCGGACTATTAAGCGTTTAAGACGGACTAAATCGAACCATTCGTGTTGTAATTGAATACACATATGAGTATTTTTAATATTTACCACTAGAATTACTGGCTCGGTAGCCGAGCCAGTCATTCTAGTGGTAAATTTTCAAAAAATCTCTCGGCCTGCAGATAGACACTGGCTAAGTAAAAACCGTTTAATTTTCTTTACCAGTGGCCCTTTAATGGTCAACCCGGCGGAAAAAATTTTCCAGTGCTTAATTTACAAAAATAGTCTTCTAAAATTAAAATATCTTCAAAAATCTTGACCATCAAAATGTTTAATTGATATATCAAGTAGTATTTTGAGCGCTTTGAGGCGCTGGTGACACAAGAGCGGTTAATCTATATTAAGAAGAGAACAGATCCAAGAATATTTCCCTGGCGCATACCTCTAACCATACCTCTGCTCAGTCGGATGATTTCTGCGTTATTTGGAACTTTCTGTTTCCGGTTTAGCAAGAAGCCTTCGGATTCCATAAAAAGTAGTCATCAGTGTGGGGCAGTGTCGACCACACATTAGGCTGAATAAGCTGCAGCCTACTGGCCCGGGATGTCTGGGAGTGTATGTATGGAGTGGGGGCGAGGGTGGTACTTGAAGGTTAAATTATCTGCAGCATCCATGGCAAAATCTGTGGAATGAATTTATTGAAGTATGGTAATCAGCATAAATAAGGTTTGCAGAGATATTGCCATTGATGCCCTGATGGGAAATTGCAATTGGGGTCTCCTTACTCAGTGGGTGTAATACGGTTTTTGATTTTTTTTAATTGTCTAAATGATTCAAAGCCAACAGTAATCAAACATAATCCTGCAAAACGCTATGCAAGCATGACATGTAGATGGCTTGAGCTATAAGCTAAAAAGAAGGCACAGAAGACACCCGTAGTGGCCGTGAATGATGTATCTTAGGGAAATATGCTGACGGTTTTTGTGCTGAGACTTGTACACTTTTTTAATTTTCTGTGTGCTTTCAAAGTTCTTGTGATAAATGTCTGCCTAATGCGGGCTGGGAATCCATAAACACATTTGAGCATAATCATACATTTGAAGAAAGGTTTTTAAAAACAAATTTTAACATCATGATTGATAATTTTGCATGCCTTACGTCCAAGAAAGGTGCCCATCTCTTAAACTCTGACATACTGAATAGCTATATTGAGTGGAAGCCGTCTATAGCAACCACTTTTGGGGGCTATTACGACAACAATCTTTTGAAAGCAGTCGAATAGTGGGTAGTAACAGAAATCGAATGTCATAGCTTTCCAGATCAGTTCTCTTGAGTTTGACATAATTTCAGACATAAATGTATAGATCTATGCACGAAAATGACCTCTAACCCTAACATGAGCTGTTTCAACTTTATCTACATGGTTTCCTGGACACTATATACCTATCATATGGCATGGAAACTGGCACGCCTACTTTGTCGACGAAACGAGGTAAATAAATCTTAAACAAATTAAAGTTATTTATATAAAGGTCTGAGATGCTTAGCTACGTAGAGTCTCACTCAGTCTGCAGCCCAATCAGTTCATCGATCAGTTAGTCCTCAATGAGTCACTAGTCAGAAAGTCAATGAGTGAGTGATAGTCCAAGGCAATATGTCCAATCTGTCTTTTGTTCAGTTTGACAACACTGATTTAGTCACTAATTTACTCACCTAATGATTATGTCACTTCCTTGTGATCTACATTAATGGCTGCCTGGTAGATGAATTAACTGTTTGGGTACACAAATAAATTAAAGGTGCATATTCACACCAGAATGCTTGAACGAAAATCATAAAAAGTGTATACTTTTCGAGGTTTAAGTTGTGTGCCGAGATGTAATGAAACAAAATTAATCTTAACATATGATGATTTCAGTCGATAACAATTAATATAATATTTAAGTTGTGAACTTGAATTAGAGACACGAGTCCTTAATTCAACTTCACAACTAAAACATTAGAAATATTTTTATGGAATGAAACCATCATATGTTAAGAATTATTTCCTTTCATTACATATTGACACGCAATTTAAGCCTCTAAATGCATACAATGTTATTTTCAGTAACTTTGCTGTAAATATGCACCTTTAAATAATAGACAGCTTATTACATAATTTAGCTCTGTGCTCAATCAGATAATTCATCTTCTACACAGCCAATAACGTAGATAGTCTATCTGCCATTCAGTCCTTCTATCAGCTGATCAGATATCGAGTCCTGGAAAATCACCCCATTATTAACAGTTACTGAAATATACAAATAGTTACAATTAGAGTGTTATTTTACGAGATGATATTTTAATATTAGTAATAAATTCAAATGGTTAAATACAATAAGTGTCAACATTGTGTTTATAAATGACAAAAATGGGTGGACGCAAACTGGTGTTTGTTGGATTGGTGGCTGATAAATTTTGTCGAAATATCTAGCATAAATACACTGTAATGGGTGTCATCAATCGTACAAACACGCCCACCAGAACTGCCACATTTTGTCACTCCATATATAGTCAATTTAGCCCTGTCCCCTCAAAATCACGTGATTTGTGAGAGCTAGTCACAAAACGCATCTATAGCCCCCTACGTGTAATGGCCGTGATGATGAACACGTAAGAGAGACAGTTCTAACTATTAATGCTTTTGAATTTTAAAAATGGACACAGTACCTATTTTCGTTGTTGACTCTTCCTCTTCCGAATCCTAGCAATCACTTGATATACACGTAAACTATATGTCTACCACCACCACCAGCAGCGCCGCCGCCGCCGCCGCCGCCGCCAGATATTGTTATTGATTCAAAATCCTTCAACTTTTCTGAGATAATCTATTTGATGGTGAAATCACTGTCTGTACATGAACACCCACCATAACCCGTCGCTTTTTGGCACTCAATATATGGTCAATTAAGTCCCGGCCCTCGAAATTAACTTGTGGTCGGCAACCAGAAGACGCGTCCATCTCTTAATCCCCACCACCCATTACTACACCCATGTAGATGTACAAACCAATTTTGAAAACTTAAATAATGTTTGAATCATAGATTTGATAATTCTTTGTTAAAACTCTCAATTTCTGAGCAAATGAAATGCTGGACTTCAGAGAGACAAACCACGGAGAAAAAATAAGCATATCTTGGCCTCATAATTTGACAAGATCGTTGGTATTTTAGAGAGTTAACTAAGCAACTGTAACAGCCGTCTAACGGTTCACATTTACATGGAGAAACGTGGGAAATGCCCTCTGAGAGCACATAGGACTCAGAATTCTGAATTTTTTTGTTGTGGGGGGTGGGGGTGGGGTGGGGGGGGGACATCTTCACACACACGCACCCACGCACGAACACACTCCCTGTTTTGTCCCTTTCATACCTTTAATCTAGGTACCAGAATAGGCTTGATCCGGACCTGGGTAACACATGAGCGTCCAGAAAGGAAACCAAATTGGTAGGCAAAGAATAGATTGTTACGAAGCATATGATCCATAAAATTATCTTTAAGAATGGCTTCTAATAAGTTGCATACAAGAGACGTCAGACTTATTGGTCTCTAGTTGAATTGTAGCTTTTCTCACGCATCTTAAAGAGTGGGGAGACTTTAGCCAATTTCCACATGTCCGAAATCCTTCCTAATGATATAGTTGTTAAAAGTTATATAAAGTCGATAGATAATTGCATCACAGGTTTTATACAATATTGTGAGGGCCTGATAACTTGCTTGGTTTTTTCTATTGAACTTAATTTTTCTAGGATATTTTCATAAGACAATAAGTGATACGCTTAGAGTTGAGATTTTAGTTGCAGTATTGGTGTCGACATCGTCTTTTATAAATACACTATAAAAAGGTGTTTACTAGGTTTACTTTTTCAGATGTTGACGTACAATCTTGTTTTACTAAATCATTGATCCATGATCTAGATTTTGCTTTAGAGTTGAAGTATTTCCAAAAGGACTTGGGATGTGTTTTTACTCGTTCTGTGATTGTAGCTTCATATCGTCTGATTGTGGTTCTTGCAACATCATTCCATATAGGTTTCTCTACATTTACGTAATAATTATTACTATCCCTAGATCTAGAGAATTTGTATTTTTCCACACCCCGCGTTTCATATGATTGCATCGCAACAGTCTTTATCCATGTTGGATCTAGAAAAACTCGAGTATCTAAACACAGACAATTTGTCAGCAGTGCACAGAATGGTAGTAAATATCGCCGCTATCTGTTAATATTTGTACTCTGAGAGACAGTTTCCAAAAATTTCCGGGAATGTCTCTGCTTTGTAATTTGGTAAGCAGTAATAAACATCGCTGCTACTTTAAAACGATCTCTATTTACTTTTAGCAACAGTTTCCAATATTGCCCATTATTGTTTACAATTCATACAATATGATGATTTTAAGCCTGTTCTGGATAGCACATTATTTATACGCCTTCCCGAATACAAATAATAAAATCACTGGTCATTTTAAAAAAGGAAGCGACTGGAAGCAGCAGCTACATAAGCCCGCGGCCGCCTCTAATCGAGGGATGCCCGTATCTAAGCATTAATATAGTTATACATTAAAACTCCATTCTTAAGATTTTCCTCAATAATCAACATTAGACTGCATAGGCCTACACAAAATGACAAAGATGATGTTAAAAATATTTCACTATTTATATGCTCCGCAAACTTGTGTTGCTCATCATGGTAAACGTGTTAAACCCCTTCCATGATGAAGCAGGCCAATACAGGCCTCTGCTGCTGCCGCTGCCGCTGCCGCTACAGCTGCCGCTACTACTACTACTACTACTACTACTGCTGCTGCTGCTGCTGCTGCTGCTGCTGCTGCTGCTGCTACTACTACTACTACTACTACTACTACTGCTGCTGCTGCTGCTGCTGCTGCTGCTGCTGCTGCTGCTGCTGCTGCTGCTGCTGCTACTACTACTACTACTACTACTACTACTACTACTACTACTACTACTACTACTACTACTACTACGACGACGACGACGACGACGACTACTACTACTACTACTACTACTACTACTACTACTACTACTACTACTGTTGCTACTACTACTGTTGTGTAGTTGATGACACACACCATACCGACCGTCGCCATGGCATAAGCATAAACAATGCCGATAGAACCTCGGTAGATGCGGGTGAAGCATGACAAGTAGATCACACCGAGGTCAAGCTGGCTTACTTCTCTTATGTTACATATATTAAGTCTACAATGCATACGTACACCAGGTTTGACTATTGGATACGAGAAATTCTTGAAATGACAGCCCGGAATACGCTTTTGTGACTGACTGATGAACGAACAAACGAACGAACGAACGAATTAACTAACAAAGGGACATCAAGGTGTAATGAGCTGCTACCCGCTGCCCTAGCATGCACCTGTCTAAAATGACAAGCGACCGTTCTTCGTAGGTAAACTAAGATAACAGAAATGTGTGCAATAGGGCCTACTCACGTTTTTAGTGTTTGAAAGAATTTGTAATTGTCACTGTGCCCCTGATATTGGACCTTCAGAATGCTCCACCCACATTTGGTCAATATCTCTTAAGTAGAACCAGAGTTATTTTGAGAAATCCTGTCTGAATAGGTTTTTAAAATTTTCACTTTTAATCTGGGCGCCCTGGCCTTGACCTTTGACCTGTTGACGCCAAATACATCACACATCTTCAGGGGTCGACGGGCAATCATTCCACCGTCATCAAGTTTGACTACCATATGCAAAACTCGGAATAAGCATTTGCGACTGACCGACCGACCAATCGACTGATCGACTGATCAACTGACCGACAGACCGACCGACCGACAGACAGACCAACTGACAAAATGATTAATGGCCAGAGCGAATAAAGAAAACTGAAAACTGAAGCTGAAATCCCAACACACCCACACGCCGATGCAAGCGTATTTACGACTGGAATACAATGCCGTCATGCTATAATTGGGATTAAATCAAGATAGAAATTTGCACTTATGTTGTTTGATATGGTTAGATAAATAAACTTTGTGTAGAATAAAATATGGCAAACCTGACATATGCGACCACCTCAGAGGGACTGAAACGTGGTCGAAATGGTTAGTTACAATGGAGGGATCTGATCTGTCATTCAAGTATATGACGTCATAATCGTTAGCCAAAGTCACAATCAAATAGCAAAACGTTTCTGAACTGCATAACTTTTGATAATTTATAATTTTGTTCAAATTCCGTTGAATATTTTGAAAGGGATCTTTTGCTGCCATGGGAAAAAATCTACCAGTCAAAATAGTATCAAAATATTAATCGGATTAACTTGACCTCATTTTTCTTTTTACATCTACAGGTGCTGCCAGGATCAAAATGTACCATTCACAGAAACATCGGCCACAATGTTAAAAAAATGTTTGCCTATTCTCGTCGTCAGCAGGCGATTTTACATATATTTCAATAAATTTAGGCCAGAAGTCAATTACTACAGACAATTTAGTCCAGCAGTCAATCACTACAGACAAGCTATACACGTGGTGACTCCGTATAGTCCTTGTGCCAAAGCCAAAATTGTGCGTTTTTGTAGCCCGTGCCCCTGTTTTGGTGATATCATCAGGTATTCAATTCATTCAGGCTGGCATCGTTGACACTTGTTATCATCTTGACAACGTACGTGGTAGGGAATTTTGACAACATTATTTATAAGCAATGCATCTGCAAACTAGCAACAGACCTTTCCAGTTGTAACTATGTCCCACCCATCCATAGTTTAGCTCCACCCATGATTCGCCAGTTTTGGGATCAATCGATGCCTGCACTCTCTGTATCTCAATTTTAGCCATTGAATATTTTGAAACTAATTTTACTTGGTGCTGTTGCTGCCTGTGTCAGCAACAGCGCCCAGTCAAACTAGTTTCAAAATATTCAACAGAATGTGTATTAAATAACAAGGACATGCAATTCATACAACTTGACGGGCTATTAAGCATTTATGAAGGCCTAAATCTAGTTATTCATGACGTAATTGATTTGACGCCAGCCTACATATGACGTAGCTGATTATGATGTCATATGATTGATCGAGAAACTGGATTAATCAATTTCAGGAAATACACATCACAAAGCGTTGATAGCTAAAAAAGCTAAAAGAACTAAGCATTGACAAATGAGGGATCTAATATCTAGCTATTCCAAACCCAGATCTGCGCATGTTCTGTGCGTGTTGGGATCGATTTATATACTTTGAATCCTGAATTCCCAGAATCCGAATTTCAAGTTAACTATACACGTAACCTATTGAATATTTTGAAACAAATTTGGCTGGATGTTGTTGCTGTCTATGGCACGACTAGGTAATCTTCCTATGGCAGCATCCGCACCCAGGCAACTTAGTTTCAAAACATTCAACTGAATGTTCATTAAACAGTAAATACATACGATTCGTACACTTGACGGACTATCAAATGTTCATGACGGACCTAGATACGTCATTCATTGCGTATTTTGATTGTGACGTCAGCCTACATGTGACGTATTTGATTATGGCGTCATATACTTACGCAAAGAAATAGGCTATACTCATTCATCAGGATCTGATACCACCCATCCCAAAGTACTAAACAATTGCGTATATCGTTTAACCTTTCTGTTGTTCCTCTGATGAATCTATTTAGATTTTCATGGACAACATGTAGGCGCCCCTGAATGTGGAAGAAAGTTAACGTCTAACCAATATTAAAAGGGCACTGCCTAAACTGGGTTTGTAGATTTCATCATATCCAAATTGGTTGAATTTATTTTGGCATTGTTCTACACAACGGTCTTAAATGACTCAGATAAAATCTTCTTTCAAAACGACCTAAATAGTCATAAGGGATGGACCAAACAGTGGTCACTATGTTTAAATGCTGACAAAATCTAGACTCTACAGGCAGGAAGTAGTAGTCCAGTAAAACTACAAATTAACCTAGAACAAATTGCAACAGAATTTATTTCTTTTCTGCGGCATTCATGGGACTGCCAGGTGTCACATATCAAAAGTCCTCCAAAATCCCTCGATGGGAAAGTGGGTAAATTCGCATATTTAGCTACCGCCATTATCCGAATAATGAAACTTCCCTTACCTGCTTCATTCCGCAAATAAACGAAGTAGAAATGTTGTCTAAGCTCTGAATTTCATGGTCACGGAAGACAGTAAGCAATTGGCAATATTGCCTTGAACCACTTGTACAAATTCTCCAAACCACAGATTAAATATGGTTGTATGCACAGGGCCGGGGTAATTTAAAAAAATTATATTTAAAGTAAGTTTAATTTTGTTTTTCGCTTTTAAAATTTTATCTAAAATAAATTGCATTTTAATTTTCACTTTTATCTCACAATTTGAATAAATTTCTATACAATTCAATCAGAATATGGACATGGATTTAGATACATGCGTTATTTGTAACCAGAGCCTAGAAAATGGCTCACAAACTGTTAAGCTTCGAGTTAAAGGCTGTGACGGTATTAACAATGCTAGCAGAGCCCGTGAAAGCGATGTCATAGCTGAAGTAGGACAGAGGGTTCATGTAAAATGTCGACGGGAGTTCATTGATCCTAAGCGGATTGCCCGTGACGCAGAGAAAATTGAACAATCTCCG
Source organism: Chaetoderma sp. LZ-2023a (assembly GCA_034401795.1). Lineage (NCBI taxonomy): Eukaryota > Metazoa > Mollusca > Caudofoveata > Chaetodermatida > Chaetodermatidae > Chaetoderma > Chaetoderma sp. LZ-2023a. The sequence goes on along the minus strand of CM067375.1, from coordinate 28,319,748 downwards.
CCACCCATGCGAACACTCCGTTCAGAAAGTACAACATTCAATTTTAGTGAACATTGTTTGCTATGCGGATACCCTGCAAAAATTCAAGATGGAAAGAAACGTGGCTATGATATGTATCCAGTAAGTACTCATGACTTTCAATGTAGTATCGCCGAGGCCTGTGAGCAGAGAAAAGACGAATGGGGCAAACTTGTAGCTGGGCAGCTTGCCTTCACGCCGGATTTATGCGTTGTCAATGCAGTATACCATCAAAGCTGAAGCGCAAAGTTTCGAACCATGAAAAATATCCCTCAGCTGCACTCATCTTGCTCATCCCAAAACCATGGAAGGCCAGAAGACTTGGACAGAGTAAGAGCATTTAGTGCGACAATGGCATTTCTTGAAAATAATGATGATGAGCAGCTGACCCTACACGACCTCGTTAATAAAATGCAAGAGTATCTCGATGATAAAGAGAATAAAGCATACAGTACAAAATACATGCAGGATAAAATAAAAGATAATTATGGCGATGAAATATTTATTAGCACTGTGAATGGTAAGCCAAACGTTGTTACCTTTCGTTCTAAAGCATCTACTATTTTGACTGACTTCTATAAGGAACAGAAGAGAAAGGATTCCAAATCAGAGAGCATGCTAATCATCCAGACAGCTGCCAAACTGCTTAGACACGATATTAAGTTAATTGATTCATGCACATCATCTGAAAGCTATCCATCAAGGGAGCAAATGAGCGACCCAGTAAAGGCATTGAATTATTTACCAGAGACACTGTGGGAATTATTGCGGATTTTGTTTACTGGAAAAGACACAGAAATGAAACAGGCATCAGTTGGACAGGCTATTATGCAAGGAACTCGTCCTAGAGTTATTTTGGCACCTTTGCAGTTCGGGCTGTCATGTGAGATGCACCATAAATTTGGATCTAGATTTATTGTTGACACCTTGTACAAGCACGGATTTGGATGTTCATATGCGGAGATACAGAGGTTTGAGCGCAGTGCATCACTTCATGCTGGAGATCTACCACAGCCATTATCAGGCGAGTTCATTCAGTTTGTTGCCGACAATGTGGATCACAATATTTGCACAATAGATGGGCATAATACATTTCATGGAATGGGAATCATTGCATCTGTTACACCAGGAAACCTTTCGTGCAAACTTATTCCAAGGATAAATGTAACATCTGAAGATATCAAGCAAGTTGTATCAGGAACTTTGAGTCTCAGCATACCAGGAACTTCCCATTGACCTCTAAGGAGTTAACTGCGATGGAACAAACAGACCCAACAGCTGACATTGACATCCTCTGGGATTTCTCTTTGTTTCTGCGTTCAAGGAGACAGTCATAGTCTGGCATGATGCAAACTGTTCACCAAGAAGTTTATCCAGGTAAATCGTCTGTTATTTTCCTTCCGATGATGGATCTAGAGCCAAGTAACATGACCTGCATCTTTTCCACTTTGACTTATGTTTGTGAACAGGCAAACCGATACCATGTTGCACCCGTGATTACATTTGATCAGCCCTTATTTTGGAAAGCTATGACTATCATAGAGATTGAGCCGAGCTGGAGTCCATTAAAGCAAATTATTCTAAGACTCGGAAGTCTTCATATGGAGATGAGCTTCCTTGGCTGCATTGGTCACTTAATGGCAGGAAGCGGTCTTGCGCCTATTCTAGAGGTAGTCTACGCTGAGAATGCTGTCAAACACATTCTTAGTGGAAAGGCAATTTCTCGAGCAGTTCGAGGACACCTCATGGTTCTTGCTTCTCTCAGTACAATCTTGATTGCAAATGCATACAACCTACCACTCCTTACAATTGCAGATGCTGAAGTTGACACAGTAGAATATTCCGCTGCAATGCATTCAAAAGAATTGTTTGACAATGATGATAATGTTGCAGGACATGAAACGATTAAAAGTTCCCTAAATAAAAGTCTGGTTAAAGTTGGAGAGCTCTATGATGACATTATCAAAAATCCGTATGTAGCTACAAGATTGTCCTCGGAAAATGCATTACATGATGTCAAGGACAAACTAGACTCAGAGAAGGTGGTCATGAAAGATAAGAGGACTGCACGACTCTAGCTTTTGTATATGGAGTTGGTTGACATTCTGCGCAAATTCATTAAGGCAGAACGAACTGGTGATTGGAACATGTACCTTCAGACCGTTCGTGAGATGCTTCCATATTTTGCAGCCGCTGGGCATAATCTGTACGCCAAGTCTGCATATGTATATTTACAAAAGATGTTAGAAATACCTGAAAGTCATCCAGATATACACACCAGCTTCCTCAATGGTCATCATGTCATTCATCGAAATGATAGGTATTGGGCAGGGTTATCTACTGATCTAGTTATTGAGCAGGTCCTTATGAGAAGTGTAAAGTCAAGTGCTGGTCTAACACGAGGTCGTGGAATGACAGAACTTCAGCGTCTTGTTTGGTTGTTGTCTATGCCCGCATGTGCAGATGTGTGTAATGCAATGCAAGAGCTCTCTGGGGGTAAACTGTGATTCAAGTGAACAACACAAAGATTCCACACAATCTCGAATAAAGCGTGATATGGATGATACTTACAAAATTCTCAAAATCCTTAGTGAACTGAATCCATTTGGACCAGACCCTTCTCTTAGAGTACTTGTTAGTGGAGTGTCTGCACATGAATCAGTCAATGTTGACGATGCTAAAGATATTGGAGAATCAATTATTAATTCGATGTGTGGCCAATGTGTATCAAGCATTTCGTTCCAGAGAAAGAGACAAGCTATTACCTTAGCATCCAAAACATCTCTCAAGATTGATGATGAATGTGTACAAATTGATCCACAACTCCTATTTCAAAGACTCAGTTTAATTGCTACAAATGGACCAAAAGGGAATCCATCATCTTATTTTGAGTATGAGTTGTGCACTCATCCGCCCGCACTCTTTGATAATTCATCTCTTCCATGGGAAGCAAATAAGCCGGCACTTGCTGATGCATTGTGGAAATTAATTCAAAATGAAGATGCAGTCCTTCCAGATTCTGTCCACTATGTGCTTGATAGAGGAGCTCTATTACACCGTGTTCCATGGCAGCGTGGAGAGACATTTGCAAATGTTTGTCAAAGATATGTAAAATATTGCATAAGCAAATATGGAAAGGCTACAGTAGTTTTTGATGGTTATGACCAAGGCCCAGACATAAAAGATGTAACACATAAGAGGCGTACTCGTGGATCAGGCGCAACTGTTGTACTGACTCCGCAAACAGTTGTAACTCTGAGTAAGCCTGATTTTCTTAGTAACAAGCAGAACAAACATCGGTTCATATCGATCTTAAGTTCATCTCTCGAACAGGCTGGATGCTTAACGATAAAGGCAAGCGGTGATGCTGATGTATTAATTACGCAAACGGCTATCTTGGCTTCAAAGTCAACAAATACTGCTCTTGTTGGAGACGATACCGACCTACTGGTGTTGCTTCTATACCATACTGATATGAATGGCTGTCAGCTATTTTTCAAACCAGAGCCAAAGCAAAATGCAAGGAAACCCCGACTGTGGAATATCAAAATGGCTAAGGAAAAAATCGGGTTCTGTTTGTGCTCACAGCTGTTATTTATCCATGCTATCCTTGGCTGTGACTCAACATCTAGGCTTTATGGAATTGGAAAATCTGCATCCCTTAGCAAAATCCAGAGCTGCAAAGAACTCTCTCAAATTGCAAATTTTACCCTTTCCCCTATTGGAATTTTGGAGGACTTTTGATATGTTGTACATGATGGCCCCCTATACACTGGGCGAGGTAAAAAAATTCTGTTGCAATTTGTTCCGGGTTAAAATATTTTTGGCCTAGATTGACTGGACTATAGGCCATAGCAATAAACAACATCAATACACCAGGACAGCGGAAAACAATTCTCAATGATAGACAACAATCGACAACTAATCAAAAGGAGTGTGTACACTAATAAACAAGAATCTTAAACAATCCAGGATATTAACAGGTTACAAACAAGGAAATGTTTTCCATGCACTCCAATGGACTTTCCATTTTTAGCTATGCCCCGCCTATCTCTAACTACGCTCCACCCACACCTCGCTCGCATTGGGATCGATCTATCTCTGAACCCACTGATTATCAATTTCCAGAAAACTATACAGGTAATCTGTTGAATATTTTGAAACTAATTTTACTGGGTGCTGTTGCTGCCTATGGCAGCAATTGCGCCCAGTCAAATTAGTTTCAAAACATGGACCGAGACGATGAATAAAACTCAGAACAGGAATTTAAAAAAATTAATATTGAACACTGAATAACTTAAAATAATGTGTCTCCGTACTCGTATACAACACAGGGTTAAGGGAGACTTAGCCCTTTGAACCCTGAACTCCCAGAATCTTAATTTCAAGCCGATCCTACAGATAAGCTGCTGGATCTTTTGAAACTAATTTGACAGGAACCCGTTGTTGCCTTAGGCAGCAACAGTTCCCAATAAAATTAGTTTCAAAATACTAAACAGAATAATTATTAAATCGTAAATGACTTTGAAGTTTTGGCCTTTCGGGCTTAAAGGGTCAAAATTTAAAGGAATTCACAGGTTCCCAACAAACAAAGAAAACATCGATCACAACCGGGATCACATCTGAAAACATGTCTGATCTCCTCAGTACTTAAGAAAGATAAATCTCCATGTCTTTCCGACAGCTACAGATGAATTATGGTTGGTTCCATCTTCGAAAAATCGTTGAGAAAGATATTGTCCTGTGTATTGGACCAGTACTAAACCAGTTCAAGAGCAAATTGGATCTCAGCTTTACCGAGAAGTGTTCATCCACAATTGCTGTGTTTATCATCAGCGAAACAATCACTGAGGGGGCTGGCACCAAAAGCCAGCAGTACATTAATTTTATGGATGCAAGTAAGGCATTCCATGTGGCAAATCATCTTAGTCTCCTGAATGCGATATCCAGTCAAGGTATACAGGGGAAGCTGTGGGATATCTTCAACAGTATGTATACTGGTATTGGTCCCAGTATCAAATGAAACGAAAATCTCTCCAGAACCATCACTGAAGGTCAAGGCATTCAGCAACGTGGTGAATCTTCTACAGACCTCTTTAACAGTAGGAGCGATAGCCTGCTCAGCAAGTTGGAATCCCACCCGACTACCTTTTGCATTGGTACAATTCCAACAGGTGCCCTGATGTGTGTGGATAACTATCTACGAATGTAGTCCCCGACTGACATGCAACACCTTATAAACGAGGCCCAGCTAAATGCTGCAAATGAGGAGGTACCTATTTAGCGAAACAAAAACACCACTATCACGATTAATAATGTTAAGATAGTGAGTTTCCACATCAACGGTAACATTCTGAATATCACAAAAGAGGGGAAAGATCTTGGCATTACATGGAATTCGTTATGTACAAACAAGCAAACTATTTACTGCAGATTAAATTCAGCAAGATCAACTGCTTACACCTTAATGGGAGCAGAGATACACCGACTAAATTGACGGAACCCTGCAACATCCAACCACATTTGGGACATCTATAGAGCACCCATCATGTTGTATGGACTAGAGGACCTGACTCTCAATAATGCTGAGCCACTCAAGCTAGAAGAGCTTTATAGGACAAACCTGAAATTCTTACAACACCTGCCAACTACAACTGCAAATTCAGTGGTACACCTGCTATTGGGAGCTCTGCCAAATGAAGGTCAGTTACACAAAATGGTCCTAACTTTCTTTGTCAACATGCTACACAGAGAAATGTTCATGGAAAGGGAGCTGATTATTAGGCAATTAGCTATTAAGAACGCCCATCTCACAGTCTAGTAGTAAAAATCAATCAAATCCTGCAACAGTACAGTCTACCATCAGCCTACAGTTTTATACACAACCTGCGAAGCAGATGGAAGTGGAAGGTGATGGTAGCGTCATGCATAAATGACTACTCGGAATTAAAGCTAAAAATGAAGCAGCAGAAAAGACAACACTGCATTACCTAAACATAGCTGCCTGGAAAATTGTATAATGACACAATGTATCTGCAAAGCGACTACCCTGATAGCATTCCCATATTGAGCCCATGTGGCGCCCATATTGGGGCCCATATTGTTTCCCATATGGGCCCATATGTGTCCCATGCCATTTGCACCCACGACTCATATGGGACCCAGATGGGAAAGATTTAATTATCTTCATAGGTCTTCATGGGATTGTAATGTAGACTTAGGCTATTACTTAGCTTCTATACCCACCTCTACTTATGGGGCACATCTGGGTAAATCCTGAAATTAAATCTAGATTTTAATAGCCTATATGGGGCCCATATGGGCCCCATCTGGGCATTCCCAGATCCCAAATCCACCCCATGGGAAATGAATTGAATTGAATTGAATTGAATTGAATGTTCATTTATTTGGCTGAATGATATTTACAATATAGTGTGCATGCAGGGAGTCCACTAGAGGCATAGCCTATGGACCCCTTACAAAAACATACATAAAACAATATATAGAAGCTTTTCTGGCCCGGCTGCCACCAATTAGAGCACTAATTTCATCCATACCAGTGTTTGCCACATGCGCTGGAGCGCAACCATGTCTGACACCAGCCGAAGTTGGTTTTCCCACTGACTGGTAATATCCTGTAAGTGGCTTCGAAGCATGGCTAGTTTCAAGCTCCAGTAGTATGGCATTATTACTGACAGGCTCTGCCTTTATTTTAACATCCGTCCACCTAGCATTTGCAATATTTAATCTATCAGCGCTAGCTTGGCTGTATATCCAGCTAGCAACTGCGTCATTGCGGCCATTGTTGCCCAACCCCTAAGGCAGTGATAATGGCTTCTAGGTCTTCTCTTGCCTGTGAGTCGGCCATAGGTGGACTGCAAGGCCTGCCATATGCATTAACTGGTAGTGTGTTTTGCTCATGGTTACATAGGCCAAATCGTCTCAGGCTTGGAAGAGAAGAGCTCTGTTCGTGGGCGCTCTATATAGGGGTGTTCAGACCCAAGCCATCGTTACTACTGCCCATAAAGCATTCATGATCTATTGAAAATGATTCATTGACGCTCATGCCTGGCTGTGGATATGCCAGAATATTTGTCTGCTCCATGGCAGTCGGTGGTATTTCAAAATTATTTATCGTGGGACCAATACACGTCTCATTGGTGTCGCAAATGCTTCCCACCTCATGCTGCTTTTCAGCCTTTGCCTGAGGTGTTATTCCATATACAGATACAATGTTCCTGTGAGGCTCCAGATTCAAATGTGTACTACTAGCGTTGGTAATACTCACTGGCAGGCCCGCCGAGAGGATTGGTGCAAGTTCAATTAGGGGCCCCCTCACACCACCCTCTGTCCCCTCCCCACCCACAAATCTGAACAGTTTCAAAAGATGAAAAATCTGATTTATTTCTTAAACATTTAAGCCTAATTACTAGAGTCTAGGTGGTAGCTTACCATGGTATACAGTTATTGAGATACATCCATTATTTCATAAATAATGGCGCTTTTCTTGCCTTTTTCTTTGCGAAATTGTGAATTACCACATGAAAGTTAATTGTTCTTGCAATCATAGACTCGATGCTAAGTCTGGCCTAATCAACAAGACGTTCTTGGGACATTGTAGATCGCAAATAGCTTTTTATCAGTTTCAGTTTACTAAAAGATCGTTCTGCAGAGGCTACTGTGGCTGGAGTTGTCAAAAGAATACGTAGACTGACACACACATTTGGAAAGCGTCCTTCCAGTTTGTACTCTGTCAATGAGGTCAACAGTTCCAACGAGCCCAATTGTTTGCTGCCAAACTTCGCAAGATGGACTGTTGGTAAGTGTTTCATCTCCTGCACTATATCCTGAGAAATGTCGGCAGGATATTGGTGAACCAGTGATGTTGATTTCTGTTCCAGCTCATCTGCTGACATTATCAGATATTTCCAAAGAAAACAGAACATTTCCGAAATATTCTTTGCGCATTGAACCGAACAGTCAGTCCACCAATCACATTATCTATCATTACATAAAACACAGATTTTCTGAAGTATGCTTCTTCCGGTGAGCCATCAGTTTCATTCATTTCTGATACGTCTGCATCAGTCGTGACATCATCATTGAACCTTGTCCTTTTCCGATGAGCTCCATCACGTCCTCGAGATAATTTCACTTCTATCTCCAGGTTCAGAAGCAATAAGGTTTGCTTCATTCCACATGGATTTCCAGTTATTTCTGAGTTCAGTCTGTTCTGAAAGCAGGCATTTGACATTTGACACTTCAACATCCAAAGTGGCGTCCCTGGCTTGAATCACCTTATTGCAGAATTCAATCGGAACCAGCATTTTTTACCATACAGCAGACATTATCACACATGTGAAGGAGGTCACATAAGAAAGAGCTCCATGAATTTCAGTTCTTGTTTTAGCGGTGAGGTTCAGCTCCAAGAGGTCTTCCAAAGTCGATTTGATGCCAGGCAGGTGAGCCACAAAGGGTTTCACAGATTGAACGTGATCTGACCACCTGGTGCTCGATATGCCATGAAGGGAACAGCCGATGTGGTTTATCAATATTTTCCCACCGCTTTGGGCTAGAGCTAAACAAGTTACATACGGTTTGAATAGTTCCAAAGTAGGTGATTGCTTCCGGGATGCCTTCCGCAGCATCATTTCCACACAGATTAAGGGTGTGGCAACCACATGGTGAAAATATAGCTGTTGGGCATTGTTCAAGTATTTTTGCCTGTACACCATTATATTTTCCCGCCATATTGGCCCCATTGTCATAAGCTTGTGCCCGACAATCAGAAAGTGGAATACCATGTTCTTGCAATGTTTCAACAATCATTTGTAGCACGTGTTGTTTTAGAATGGGATCCCAGTGTGACAGCAACTCTATCAGTCCCAGAAAATTTCCATTGTTCGAGTCACCAATATGTTGGGAAGAACCTCGAAAAGCAAGGCCACGTTCTCCCAAGAAGAGTATAACATCGATTATTCGTTTCAAAATGTTGTACCATCTGAGTGATTCAGTTTCAATTGATGCTTCCAAAAGATTGTCAACACCTTTCCCAGATGACATACGTTTTTCTAATTCACGCCATGCTAAATAGCTTTGTCTATGACCATTGCTTTTCTCATGGTCAGGGACCCGATTACACAGTTTCCTCCACTTAGCACTTGCAGGATAGCCCTCATCTGACGCTAGTGCAGATTTAGATGTGCTCGTGCAAAATAATCGGCATGGAAAACAATATAAGGCTTGCTTATGTTGACTCCATATAAGCCAGTCCCAAGGATGCTGCTCGCCATTAACATTTCTAAACCTAAGTATGCTTTCTGGAAAGGATTGTTTGTTGCTGTCTTTAGGGAATGTGTTACGAAAGCCATTGTGACCATTGACAACATATTTCTCTATTACCGACTGAGAAGGAAATTCTGTCGTGAGATGTCCAATGTCAAACCTAATATCACTTTGTACAGTCTTATTTTGCTGAATTTCTACAGAAGCAGCATCCTTTGCATTACCAGATACAGTATCGTCCATTTCAACATCTGCAGTTTGTTTCAAATCCACATTTATCTTTGCGTCACATGCCCCTGGTTCCAAATCCACATTTATATCACCTGTCCCTTGTAATTCTAAATTCACATTTACAATAGCAGCATCACCTGCATACGATGTACCGTGTTATATTGTCACACGACTCACACCTACTTGGAAGAGCGTCTGTAGTCCTCTTTTTTCATTTCCTTCGTTTTTCTTCTTTTCTTTCCGTTTCTGAGCTCCAGAGTTATGGGAAGACTCCGAAGACATGTCGAAATAAGTTGTTTACGAATCCTGAAATACAATATAAAAAGATAGAGAAAATATGTGTTTGTTGGAGCAATATCAACCATTTGCATGTCTAGACAACTGCTACTGCCCGGAAATGTTCCATTAGATTTATGGACCTTTTCTAATGGTGTAGCTTACTGTTAGAAAAAAAATCAATAAATTTAATGGAACATCTATGACAGCACTGTGCCGCCCCGCCCCGCCCCACCCCACCTATCCCCACCCCCACCCCAGGGGCCCACCCCATCGTGAAGCGCACACACACGCATTACGTAATTTCTTGATCGGGAACATGAGCAAAACTTTGGTGTTTGGAATTAAGTCAAACTTTTCACAATTTCGCTTGTCAAAGTTTGATCCAAATCTGATCAGCAGTTTCTGAGAAATTCGTTATGGATATGTTAAAGATCGAGCTGAATCAGGATCATTGCACAAATTTAGAAATCCTACTTTGGCCCTTTTATATGCAAATATTGAAACAAATTGGGTTAGTAGTTTCGAGAGATTGCCCATATTGCTACAGACTGTGGACAGCCAGTATTTTCTGAGGTTTCTGTTGGCCATGAAAGCTAAAGTCTAGGCAATCTGACAGTGTTTATCATTTATGACTCACAATTCTAAAATAATGACTTTCCATCTGAGATGAGTCTATAATTAGCACCACCAATTTATTGTATTATATAAGTGCTTAATTTGTTTAAATCAGTTGTTACTTAGCTTGCTATTGCTGCCTGCCTGTCTTAAACACCCAAACTGTGCTCTCGATGTCACTGTTCTGCAAAAACTGTGATGGACTTGATATTAGTGAAATTAGGTTAGCTACAAAGACAATGTCAATACTCATTATACAGTTAAAACAAACATCAACAACTAGTCTACTTTGCCTACATACACGGTACACACTACCACAATTTAAAACTGAAAAATATATAGACTGTGTAGGCCTACCAACACTTACTAAGAAATTTGCATATAAATTGCCTCTATGTATAGCTATGAATTATAATTATTGATGATGTAACATATAACTATTAATTGACTACTTTCTAGTTTATTTACACGCACCTTATTCACCCTTTGCTTGAATAATCACAATAGCGCAAATTTAGATGCAACACAAATACATCATCACATAACAAGTCGATTACGTCATAAATATAAATACTGGCATTACAGTCAGTGACCTTGGCCCGTCACATCCAGCAATGGCACAAAAGCGGGAAAACTTTGAGTAGGCGAAAATCATACGGCTGATACGGGTCTGTGGCGCAGATATCAGTGGACACGTTACACGTGCTGTTATTTCGTGGGGCATGGGTCGAGGGTAGTGGACCATCGTGGGTCGAGGGTTGTGGACCATCGTGGGTCGAGGGTTGAGGGTCGTGGGTCGTGGGTTGTGGGTCATGGGGATTAAGGGGGTTTTGTAGATAACTGAAATATAGGCACCTCAAAAAATTTTACTGACACATTTATGGGGTCCCTTGGTAGCTCATGGGCCCTGATGCGGTGCACCGGCTGCATCCCCCCTCTCAGTGGGCCTGCTGCTAGAAGCAGAATGCGAAGAAATACTGTGTGTGCTGCCTTTTATACTCTCCAGAGAGCATATCTGCTGTTTGTACATCAACTTTTGTGATTGGCCAGGAGCGTAATGACGTAGTATTATTTGGGAAACCTCTTTCTCATTTGCCATGTCTATAAATCACATTATAACCTAATTACTGATTTCATCAATATATGGCTACGAATATTTGTTTGGACGACTGTCTGTGCTATAAATTCGTTCAGAATTAAGTTTTCATTGCAGGATAAAGTTGTGAACACACAAAGAAATCTAATAATGCTTGAACAAGATGATAGGCCATGATCTCGCTAACATGGGGCGTGACTAGTCAAGAGAGCACAACAAAATTCGCATGGTTGAATTATGTCAAGCAGTGGGTTATGGCTGTTCTCTTGAATTTTTCGTGTATTTACATCAAATAGATACTATTTTTCGGCATCAAAATATACCGTTCTTATTCTCATATAGCCTTGAATTAGCTATGATAAATACAAAAGGTGCCATGTTTCCCTTTAGCATGTTATTCCGACATCTTAAATGGCCGACCCCAATAAATGATGTCATGGGCGTGGTTTACTATACGCATTTCCATGTTTTAAAATCGGCTCTTTCCTTGCTCAAGCATTATTTTAAGGGCTTTTAAGTGAATGGGTATGTCAAATAAACATGTTTCTTTCCATCAATGCAGCCCCGCCATAGTCCGAGGCTGAATTGGTTTGTATTTGACTGTGAAAGGCAACATTACACAAGTATTTCCTCTTCTTGTTCGGAAAGGTATGTTGGGAGTCCGTCCCCTATGTAGAATAGGTTAACCAACAACTTCGCATCGTACGGTGAAAACCGCTGGTACTTGCGTAATACGAGTATCAAACTATTACATTTGATCAGGATTGTTGCTAAATCGTTCCACAATATCAGAATACATGTGAACATCCACCGCAAAGTATTACAATATATATATATATATATATATATATATATATATATATATATATATATATATATATATATATATATATATATATATATATATATATATATATATATATATATATATATATATATATATATATATATATATATATATATATATACACCTGTGCAAAAGTTAAGCACCACCCTATTTTTACGCACATGCGAGGGTATATTCATGTGCTATGAAGAAAGCAATAGCATAAACATTTATGTACCCATCCATCTTAGTGCAAGAGGTAATAATGCAACTAGAGGAATGCTGATTATGATGGTGGGGAAACACTGTATGTTTTTGTTTGAACTTGAAAACGAGGCCTGAATATGGTTACGTTGACACAACTGACAACTATTGCCCTACAGTTGACACACGTGGCTAGATTGTCATTAATGGTGTCTGAAAACGAAGTTTAACATCTGTGCACGAGTTTGAGACTGTCATTATTAATACCGGGTATATCCACCTTGTGCCTGGATGACGGCCTGGACACGACGTCTCATGCTGGTCACCAACTGACTGATACGCCATTGTGGTATTCGTTGCCATTCAAGATGGAGTGCGTCTGTTAATTCCTGTAGGTTCTGCACAGGAGGATCCCTCCTTCTCACCATGTTTCCCAGAATGTCCCAGATATGCTCAATAGGTTCATGTCAGGGCTCCTTGCTGGCCATGGTAGGGTTTCGATGGCATTCTGGCGGAGGTATTCATGCACAGCTCTAGCACGATGTGGTCGGGCGTTGTCATCCATGAATATAGGGTGGGTTCCAGGTGCATGATTTACAAAATGAGGGACCACAACTCTATCCAGTATGGAATCCTGATATCTTTGTCCATTTAGTGTTCCAGGTACAGTCAACAGATCCAGCATACAATCAAATGAGATGCACCCCCATATCATAACGGAACCTCCACCAAATTGAACTTCTTCCATGATGTTACGTTGGTCGTACGCCGTGCGTCTGGACCTCCATACATGAGTTCGACCATCTGTGGCATGAAGCAGGAACCGACTTTCATCGGACCAGTGTACCCGTCTCCAGGATCTCATGTTCCAGTGTCTTCTTTCGTTGCACCACCTCAGACGCTCCTCTTTGTGGTGTGCAGTGAGGAGAGGACGTCTGACAGGTCTCCTAGCTTTCATGCCAGCAGCATACAGTCTCCTTTTGACGGTAGACATTGACACTCTTTTGCGCGTTTCCCATTGCTGGCTGAGCACTCTGCTGTTGGTGAATGGAGATCTCCTAACAAGGCGTACTAGGGCTCGATCATCACGGGCAGTAGTCTTCTTCGGTCTTCCAGATCTAGGCCTGTCCTTCACCTCGTTAGTTTGCCCATGTTTTGCAATCAAACGACTGATTACAGTATGGTTAATGTTCAGCTGTCTGCCAATCTCTCTGCATGACATACCAGTGGTATGCATGCCTATGATTTGCCATTTCACACGATCACTTAACCTTCGTCTTGCCATAGCGGTTCACAATCAAGAGCTAATTCTCTCTGTACAAATAAACCACGGTCATGAACACAAAATTCCTAATCTTGTTGCCTAAATCTGTATGTAATGTTCTACACCTCAAACTGGACTTTTACATAACTGAACACGTGTGCTGTTTCCCGCCACGCACGGACATCAAGCGGCGTGAAGTCATGCATGCATGTGCATTTCGTACTTGGAATTATGTCAGCTAACGCGGGGACAAAAAGTATGGCAGCCTAGTTGTACCATCATGTTTCTACATTCTATTGTTTTTGCTGGTGCTTAACTTTTGCACAGGTGTATATATATATATATATATATATATATATATATATATATATATATATATATAAGGCAAAGGAACAGTATAACAGACAGTTGACATTATAACATATACAGACATACTAACAAAACATTAACATTCCACATAGTGTCTTTCCATTAGTTGATGCATTGCATAGCAGTAATCTAGTTAGGTAATATAGGTAATCTAGATAAACTTTCTGAGCGCAGGTTTGTAAAACCTCTATGCTCAGCTCCTATGCACTAATAAACTTGTTGATCCCAAATTTCCGCCTGACTTTTAAATTTTTAGAATAATGTCCTCTTCTGTTTTTGTATTTACATGATGCTGGCTATAGATATATTCAGTAACATTTAATATGTACAAGCCATATACATATATTATACATATATGGGATCTTTCACAATGGTTGTATAACCTCTGTTTATATAAATATATATATATATATATATTAGTCTGCTGTATGAATATGTATCATGGGCGTGAGCTGCTGTGTGCCGCCTACGCCTGTGATGATTTCATACAATTATGACAATTGTCTATATATGTACATTAATTCTCTCGGCCTTCCTCTTCAGTCACATCAATCTCTGTGCCATCTGTTCTGGCCAGTTTTTGTGTGCAGTCATAGACCGCCTCTTGACATTGCCATAGTTTGTCTAGTCATTTTTCAAATGATGTGACTGTTGGTGCTGAAATGACAGATTCTGGCAGGCTATTCCATAGGTAGCAAACTCTCAAGGAAAAGAAATTCTTCCTAAGGTTCGTTCCTCCCCTCTTTTGGTAGACCTTCAGGTGATGACCACTGGTTACTGAATAATGTTGCATCTGAAATATGGAGGTAGCGTCTGGGTAAAAAAACTCCAGTTAACATTTTGTATGTCTTTCTCATATCTGCCCTTGCTCGCCTGTATACCATGGTCGGTAGGCCCAATGTTTTCAATCGTTCAGTGTATGTGAGGTCTTTGAGGGATGATACTGGCTTGGATGCTCTCCGCTGAACACCTTCTATGGCATTAATGTGGGTTTTTCAGATATGGGAACCATGCTGCATTAGTGTACTCAAGGTGTGGTCGAACCAGTGCCTTATATAGTAGCTTGAAAATTTCCTGTTCCGGTTAAACAAATGTCCTACGGATGATGCCCATGATTTTATTAGCTTTGTTAACCTTTTCAAAAATATGGCTGTCAAATGTCAATTTCGAATCTATAATGACGCCTATATCTTTTTCCTCTGTGACATGTTCAAGGGATGTCTTGGCTCCATTTTCAGATTTCATCCAGTAGTCATCTGAATCATATGAGTAAAGACTATTTATATAATTATACTTTCTACTCATCACGTTGTGGGTAGGGAAGGGTCGGGTGGGGAAGCTTACTACTTCAGTTATTATTATTATTATTATTATTATTATTATTATTATTATTATTATTATTATTATTATTACCATCAGTATTATCATGATCATTACTATTATAATTATTAACATTTTATAGCTATTTTACAGGTAGCATCACAGCTATTACTATCATGAATGATTATTATGATAATCATCATCATCACTATAATTAACATTGACTAGACCATTAATTGATTCAAAGCTTAAGAAATCTAATGAGGTTCTGGGAATGTTATTAGGGTGGCAGACTGGATAGGATGCGACTGTGCCCAAGCGTAGTATCTACTGAAACTACTAATGTATTTCTTCTGAATCAACATCAAGGTCCGGGAGTCATTCAAACCATTTCTGATCTCCCCTCTGGATGGGTTAGCAACCTTGACGAATATTTCAAAAATTATTAACAAAAGTTTTATTTTGTCCATGAAGTCTATCACCTGATAGATCACCTTGAATGATGTGGATTTTTTTGCGCTTTACATCTTCATTAATTTGCTCAGGTACAAAACGGCATCGCGTTCTACATAATATTAATATCATAAAAGTGATACTTCTCCGCATGGAGGTTCGTTTAAAGGAAAAACTTCTGAGAGACGGGATCTACTCAAGAAAAAACAAGACAAGACAAAGTTAAGATTATTTTACCGTTAAAAATCAAATTTGTAGTTATAATATGCTTTCTTTGCATATGATGTTGCAGTATACAGACTCCAATAATCCGTTAGTTGATTTTTAGAAATTCAAGAATCTGAAACATTAATAAAAATTTATTGTACAATTAATAACACTAGTTTTCGTAATATACCTTATTTTGATTCTGCACGAAAGGCACATGCCTTTGAATTTTCGTCCATCCATCCCTCTACCACATATGGATCAACATTGGACCGTTTTCGCCAACATGCTAAACAATGACCGACATACTCCTTTTTACCAAAAAACGATAGCTCTGCAAAACCCAGCAGAGCCGCAAAAAATCACTGTCATCCCCCCATTATACCTTGCCCAAAAACCACCCACCAAGTATACAAACAGAACATGTATAAAACCAACACAGTCGTTATGTATACAAACAACCGGGTATATGCATATACTCACACCTTTGAGTACACAACAAAACAGCCAACCGGGTTACGGGTATACAGGAAAGCATACCCACACAATCAAACAGGTATACAATGACAAAAACAATTAAAAACTACCCCCAACAAACGGGTACAAGTACACACCCAAACGGGTATGAGTACACAACCAAACGGGTACATTTGGTGTAGCCAAAGGGTATAAAAGGAGCGTGAAAACAGCACATCGGCATCCAGACTCAACTGACACCTCAGTTCGCATCAGGAAAAACCAAAAGCAACACATCAAGCTTTTAGAAAAGTCATGGTTTGAAGGCTAACTCACTGTCCGTGCTTTCACTACTTCCTCATGCTTACTGTTCCATCGTTCAGCCACTCGGGTGCAAAACTGTTCTGTCTCAGTCTGACCATTGCTCTCTGTTTGGAGATCTTAATGTTGTGTCCTCTGGTGGAACTGGACTCTGAGTGGTATGTGTGGGCACACCTCTGACACGATCATATGTGCCTGTTAACATCTTGTACGTCTCTATCCTATCGATAGCATATTGCGCTCTGAACTTGCGGAACGTGACTAATGGTAACTTCATGTTCTTTAATCTATCCTCTTTAGTCATGTCCTTAAACCCCGGGATCAATTTAGTGTCCCGTCTCTGTACACGTTCAATGCTGACTACGTCTGTTTTCCTCAGCAGGTGCCAAACTGCATTCGCATACTCGAGTTGTGGTCTGACTGGTCTCACAAGTGCCTTGTACAGCCAGTTTAAGCTATCTGGGTCTAGGTATATTTAAACGTTTGTCGGATCATCCACATGATGTGTGTCGCCTTGTTAAACTTTTCATTAACATCCTGTTCAATGATTAGCCTGCTGTCGATGTTAACTCCCAGGTCCTCGCTGGTCACCGTGACTCTTCTCAGTTTGCATTCTGCCGTCTCGCCATTGCTGCTTCTCATAGGATTTTCTCTCTATACATCTTCATGTTTTTTACACTCTGTCATAATCTTGCACTTATCTGCATGAAACCTGAGCAGCCATTCATCTGACCAGTCTTGAAGCTTGTATTTATAAGTCTGACTGCAGCTCTCACTGATCATCTTCATTCCTAATTTGTTGGCAGATCATAGTATCACCAGCATACATGTATGCGTCAGAGGTGAGAGATTCTGGTAGGTCGTTGATAAGCAATGCAAATGTCACAGGTCCCAACACACTACCCTGCGGAATTCCGCTTAAGACACTCATCCATTCTGAAGCTGTGCCATTTATGTGCTATTATAACCCATTGTTTGCACTCAGACAAGAATACTGTGATCCATTCATGAACGCTGCCAGTTATGTTGCACCCCTTAAGCTTTTGCAGCAGTCGCTTGTGAGGCACCATGGATATCAAAGGCCTTCATGTAGTCAAGGTACACAACTTTGCTACCCGTATGCGGTTGGTCCATCCAATATGTCTAGCACCTTTAAAGGTGCATATTCACAGCAGAATGCTTGAAAATAAAATTGTGATGTCGATCTTCCACTTACATATACATGTATGAAATCAACTGCTTACTGCTGATCTGTTTTTTGTCTTCATGTGGTTTATGATCTGGTCTCCGACTATGGTTTTGAGACTGACTTGTCTATACCTGTAATTGTGTGCGTGGTTCTGCTTGCCCTTCTTAAATATTGCAGAAATGTTTGCTATCTTCTGGTGTCTTCCCAGTAATTATCGCAGTGTTGAATATTATTGCCACAGGCTTACATATTACATCGCTCATCTCTTTTAGCAATCTGTGATGTATTCCGCCTGGCACGGGCGATTTATCAATCTTGACTTCCGATCGCTTCCTCACTATTTTTACAGTGACAGGAATCTCATCCAACAGTGATTCATACAATTTAGCAGGTATGTCTGTGATCTTCGTCTGTGGTTCTGTCATGAAAACACTTGAAAAACTCTTCATCCATTTTTGTCTCGAGTGCCAAGCATAACCAGGTCTCCAATGGATTTTGCAGTCTTCAGCTTGATGTATTTCCAAAAGCGTTTTGCTTTAGCTTTGGCCTCTCTAGCAATCTCCATTTCCATCTCTGCTTTTTTTTGGTCATCGCCCTCAGGCAACAACAGATTCCAGTCAAATTAGTTTCAAAATATTAAACAGATTATTCCTTAAATTATTAAGACCCGTCATACAATGTACCTGCGACTTGGTTTGAAAGGCGTAATTATCTTTGTACATGCTATAATTACTGCATTCAAAATGGGTAAAAAATGAGAAAATGTTATGATTGATCATTAATTAATCGTCTTATTGATCATCGGTTGGTATGTAAAACCAATTATTTATCACAAAATTAGTACCAATTCCCAACACTATGTTCTGCACAACCTGTCTAAAGAGTGAATGTATTTTGTTTTGTCATCATATCATAGCTCATATCTTGTTTGTTATCCATGGAAGTGAAGCTCTCGATTTGCTTAGTTTGGTCTGGATGTTTCGGTTCATACTATCATTTAATAATTTTGGGAAAAGCTTCAGGTTTGTTTCTACATCACGATTATTATGATGCCCATTAGTGTACTTTTCTTTAGTAAAATGCATTGCCTTTGTTGTATAGATATAATTTCCTGCATGTATTTTTTATGGATATTGGCTGTATTGAGGGAACTTGGAAGATATTATACTTACCACAAGCCCGTCAGCACCTTAAGATCACAATTAGTAAGACCTAAAGATAAACTGACCACAGATGAACGCTCTGGAGTCATCTACAAGATCGAATGTGACCAATGTGAGGGGACATATATAGGAGAAACGAAATGGCCCCTCAGCACCAGAGTCAAAGAACATCTTAAAATCAATTCCAACTCAGCTGTGGCAGAGCACACAGAATCCACTGGCCACATCATCCCCGCCAGCAGTGCCTCGGTCATCAACATTGAGACCAACTTATTTAAACGGAAAGTTAAAGAGGCCATAGAAATATACAAGCATCAACCAACCATGAACCTAGATGAGGGCTACCATATACCAGCAGTCTACCATGCTGTCACGTGACTCCACAAGAACTGACCAGAGTGACGTTGCCAGCGACCGTCAGCTAGTGCTGAAGAAGTGACCGAGATGGTCACAAAAGCTACACTCAAACAATTTCTACACCCCGGAGAGGTAACTAATTTTTCCTTATTATGAATCATCCTGGGATCGGAACCAATTTTTTCGGAAATATTGGACGATATTGTTTCATGATCACTAAAGGGTGACTGTATATCGGTAGGATGTGACTATTAAATCTAGTGTGTTATCCCCTCTTTGGATGAGGCAAGGCTTGTCCCATCATCTCTATTCAGGTTGTTAACCAGTCTTTTTGTAGTTGAAATCACTAAAGACATGAAAATAAGTTTGGGTGATTGGACTATGCATTTTCTGTATAAAGTCCAATTGTTTGTTTAGGTTCATTAGGCTATATGATCAACTGTTTTGCCAGGTCATCGGTACCAATTGCAAATTAAAGTAATTCATCTTTTCATTTATTTCTTTTTTTCCCCAAATAGCCTTACTATTGTTACATGTATCTAGCTTTTCATCTAGCAACAAGTTTAGGTCCTTTTTCAGTAACAGCATTACCCCATCACCACCCAGTGACCTATCCTTCTGATCTACAATGTACCTCATATCCCATGTATTCAGGGATACGTTCACTTGCTGTAATTGAGTCATCTATTTTTGTAGACTAACTACATTGTATATCAGGGTTATTCATGTCCAGAAAGTTTTGTAATTCTACGTGTAGTTTTTTGCCCCTTATGCTTGTACTATGTATATTACATGTACATGATACTATTTTGTGCATTATCAGCTGGCGTGAGATCAAAGATTATAGCACATAAAGAAGCCATTTTTGTGCCTTCACTAAAGCAATACTCACCTAGCTTTTGTGGTTTCAGCTCAATAAACATTTGCATATATGTTGCTTCATAAAGAGAATATGACTGCACCTACATGTAGTAATCACTGCCCATTTATAATAGATAATAGCTACAGTATCTTTGCCTGGCCCCTTCGGCCAATGGCAATTCGGGATGTTTTTGTAAAGCGTCAAAATCCGCAAACAAAATTAGAGAGGTGAAGTATATGTGTGATGCGTTATTTCAGTTCAAAACTTTACAGTGCTGTAGCCAGAGACCAGAGTATTGTGTATGACGTGTTCTGATGTGGATGGAGGATTCCAGTTTCTCAGTCAATCATATGATGATGTCATAATCAACTATGTGACGTGTAGGATGACGTCTAGTGTTGGGAATTAGTACTATTCTTGTGGTAGATGACTGGTTTTACATACTAACCAATGATCAGTCAATGATTGATCATACCATTTTTTTCATTTTTACCCATTCTGAAATTTTGAATGCAATAATTATTGCATGTTCATGGATATTTAACCATAATAATTTATGAAATAATATGTTGATTATTTTGAAACTAATTTGATTGGAAGTTGTTGCTGCCTTAGACAGCAACAGCTTCCAGTCAAATAAGTTTCAAAATATTCAACAGGTTATTGGTATGGTGGTTTTGACATTAGCATACTATTTAAGTGTTGTGAAGGTTAATGTCTTTAGACTATGGACTCGTATGGAGTAATACTATGTTATATAGTTGTAAAAATGAAATTAAAATGGTATTGCCAAAAAAAGCATCATCTGCAGTTTTAATATCGTAAATTTTTAAAAACAGTCAAAATCGATTTAAATCATGATCGATCTGTTGGTTGGACATGCAAACCCATCCAATCATCGATTAAATCGATTAATTGGAACAACACTTTTCACATCAAGAGTATACTTACCTCCCTAATACTTTTGTAGTAACTTAACTACGTATAAAACGTTACTCACCCAACAGAGGTCTGGAATCGGCCAGTGGAACAAGCGGCAGATATGCACGGTTCAGGTTCCAAGGTACGACTGCCGGGCGTCCGTAGAAACGGCGGGAATCAGCTAGCCCGGCAGCCGCGAAACCCGAACTGCGGAATTGCGGGATACCGCCAGCACCACACTCTCCCCCGTTTATAAAAACATGTTTGTTTAATTAAAAATATTATCTTTTAATTAAAAATCCTATCTAAAAATCTACTCTTTTAAAAATCTGCACACCATAAAAACACACAGGCATTGACGTGCAACTGCTAAAGGTAGCAAAAGAAATTGCCAATTAAAAAAATATAGGTGTCGATCCATCTAGAAGGAAGGAGCGGTTAATAATAAAACAGATGGATTGATCAACAGCTGCTGGACGAGGGCCAGCGTCACAGATTTAAAAATAGCATAGCATCCTAACTAAAATTAAGGACAGTGGTTTTCCACCACCGCAGAAAACTGACAGAATTGCCAAATTGATAAAGAAGTAATAAAAATAATCTCACATGAATTTAGTTGGAGTGTTATCTGAAATTAACTTAGGTGAGATTCGAGGAAACTTATGAATATTGCAAATTTTTAAATTTAGTGAATATTTTTAACCTTAACATTTATGATATACCTCTTATATAATTGAAATTGATCTGAATCCACAAATTTAGGAAATCCGGAAAACCACTATCCCTATCACAATAAAGATATCTGAATGAAGCTAAGCGGAACGGATAATACAGCAGAAGAAAGAAACATATGAATTTGCGCTATGACTAACGCGCCAATTACTTCGCGCATTATGAAATGGTAAGCGCAAGAAATGCATCTGTACGATTTATGCAGTCTTTGCTCAATGCATATTATAAATATGCTGTCATATGCAAGACTTCTGCATTATAGAGTAATGCACATTATAAATATGCCTGAGTTATGCATTATAGAGTAATAATGCATCATTGCATCATTTTAACATGTAATTGCTACACGTTTAATAAATGAAATACCTAGGTATGGCAATATATAATATGTTGGCCTAATATAAAATATCTGAACTGACCTATGTAGAATTAATATACCTGGGCTATCCTATAAAATATCTGTGCTGACCTACTAAAACTACATATAATATATTTGAGCTACCCTATAAAATATCTGAGCTGACAAATGTAGAACTGGCATTAAATAGCTAACCTATACAGGATTTCACTATACATAAATGAGTTTGCATCATAACATATGATGCATATACTAATAAAAGCGTGTACATGGATTTAATCCATATACACATAACAGAGAGCATTATTATGACCACACGTCATGACGGACAATAATTGCAGTTAACAATACAATGCGTATGATTAATGTGTAACAATTTACACATCATTTGACAACACATATTTGTAATGTGTAATCAAGAAATGCGCAAATATAACCACGCATTACTACGCGCAATTATTCACGCGTCATTTGCAAAAACGCGTAATTATAATAACGCGTTCTGTGAGTCATACAGCGATGGACCCCTGTTGGTTTTTGGTATCTCACGGAGTATTATTGCTGGAAAAAGCCACTATGTGCTTATGTGTCCAACTAATTTAGTGTCCCAAAACTTACAAAAAATAGAACATCACGATTTTGCTGTTGCTGAACTAAAACCAAGATGGAAACGGAACATAAGCCAATGATTATAAATGTTTTCCGGACGAGTTGAATGTCTTCAGTGTCATGCAGCATATTAAAATTTGAAGTCATAATTTCATATCATCTGGATTACAGTAATTCTTTTAATGTTGAATTACTGTTACCATTGTACATTATCACATTACTATTGTAGTACTGTACTACGACCGAAAAGCTAACTGCAGTCCGCAACAATACCATGACCAAATGAATCCGGAATAAGACGAAACCAGAGGAACGTTTATTCTGGTGGACAAGTAGGGTCCATGAAGACTTATATAGTCTAATTCACGAATGCTTAAAGATCATTCTAATACATTTCATAATCTAGGAACCTGTTAGGAAGACGGCACTGCCTTCCTGTTCGACTCTGAATGGTGTGAGTTTGGAGTTGGTCATCTCTAGGAGAATGTGTGATGTATTTCCCCTCGGACCTGACACCTCATGCGCCTAGGGGAAAAAGTGTGATGCGGTTCCCCTCGGACCTGACACCTCATGCACCTAGGGGAAGTGTGATGCGTTTCTCCTCGGACCTGACACCTCATGCGCCTAGGAGAGTGATGCTGTGTTTGTGGGACGGGTAAAACAGAGTCGATATCCAGGTCATCTGTCAAAACAGCATCTAGATCATTATGCAGAATTGATGAGGATGGATCAATACCATATGGAATGGTTTCATCCGAATCCTCTTCAAAAATGGAAGCACGGTTATCATCAGATAACCTAAGGCCATTATCGGGGGATAATAAGTCATCATCATCGCCATGATCTTCAGAGCTTATAGCACGTCTCATTCGCAATATCCAGAGAGGTAAATCACGATCTCTGCACAGCTTTAATCTATCATGGTGAACAACTAGTTCCCGGCGTTGGTTTTTGATACCAAACAGTGCTTCTGACAACTTTTTATAAATAATAAATGGACCAGTCCAAGGAGGTTGTAGTTTACTGGACTGACCTATTTTAGTTGCAGAATTAGCAAGATAAACTACATCACCAACATGATAGGCATGCTCATGCAAACGTAGATCATACTCTTTTTTCTGGCGCTTCTGAGCCATTTTAAGGTTATCCCGTGCTATCTCATGAGTTTCATGCAACGTTTGCTGTAACTGTTGGACGAAGTCACAGGCATCTGAAGGGGCATTCTCTGTAGTCACAGACACAGGGCATTTGCACATTATGTCAATAGGCTGTAGTACTTCTCGACCAAGCATCATCATGTTGGGAGTATACCCCGTCTGTCGGCTTACAGTAGATCGTATAGCTCCAGCGATGAAAGGAATACACTTATCCCAATCTTTCTGTCTGTCATGCTCTTGCAGGTAACACCGTATACACTGCAAGACAGTACGGTTTATACGTTCAATCTGTCCATTCGAACATGGTCTATAAGCTGTGGTGCGTGTTTTTGAAATCTCCAGTAGATGGCACAGTTCCTTAAATAGGTTGCTCTCAAAGTTACGACCCTGGTCGGTGTGTAAGAAATATGAACAGCCAAATGTGGTGACAAAACGCTCCACATACGTTTTGGCTACCAGTTCTGCCCCTTGTTCAGGGAGCGCATAGCACTCAACCCATTTAGTGAACTGATCTATGATCATCAACACGTATCTATTTCCCAGTGTAGATGTGATAAAGGGGCCCAAAATGTCCATATGTACCCGTTCCAAGGGAAACCCAGCATGGAACTCGCCCAGAGCAGCTCTAGGTCGGATGGAAGCTTTTTTTTTTGCTACAGCTACAAATCCGACAGGATTTCACATACGCCACCACATCACGAGAGTATCCGTGCCAGATATACTTAGCCTTCACTCTCTCTAATGTCTTCTGCTCACCCATGTGACTGGCAAGCTTGGAATCATGACAATTTTCCAAAACCAGCTTCAGGAGAGACTTTGGGACTACCAGCAGATTCCGTGTGGTATTTGCTTCTACCCAGAGATAGTGCAAAATGCTATCGACAAAAATCAATTGATCACAACGAGCCCACCAAAACTTGACAGCTGGACTAGCTAAATATAGCTCCGCGTCAGAAGGTGTGTGTGACTGCTCAATCCATGATACCACTGTCTTCAGATCAGGATCCTCCAACTGACGCTCCCGTAGATCTTCCGAAGAGAATGCGTCTAACCAGTTTGACCTTCCGATAACCTGGTCTGTTTGGGGGACACCATTCAGCAGTCCATCTGGATCGTCGCTGTCTGTGTCGCTGTCTGATAGGTCATTATTACTCAGTTGAAGGGCCCTTATGGTTTGAAAAGCCAAAGGAATTACATCATCAACATCTTGTTCAAATTGAGACCATTGCTGCTGAAGCTTGGTACAATATTTGCACCCACCACATGGTAACGAACTAAGAGATTGGCCAGTTTTATAATAGTGGCAAGGTGAAAAATCACTTGGAACTCGTGATAGACCATCAGCATTAGAGTGCTGTTTACCGGGCCTGTATTGCATCGTCATATTATATTGGGACAGTTCTTCTAGCCATCTAGCTAGTTGTCCTTCGATGTGCTTGAAACTGAGCAGCCACGTGAGACTGTGATGGTCAGTCCGCACAATAAATGACCGTCCTAGCAAGTACATACGGTACTGCCTAGTAAATGCTACCACGGCCAGCAACTCTTTGCGTGTAACACAATATTTACGCTGAGCCGGTGTCAACGTTCGGCTCGCAAAACCAATAAGCACCTCTTTCCCATTCTGAATTTGGGATAACTCTGCACCAATAGCCGCCTCCGAAGCATCCGTATCCAGTATGAAGGTACCATCCGGTGTCGGATAACCTAACACTGCAGGGTTGGCCATAGCACCCTGAAGTGTTTCGAAAGCTACCTGATGCTTTAGAGTCCAGTCATACTCTACTTTGGAACTGGTAAGTGCAGAGAGAGGAGCAGAAATACCAGCAAAACCCTGTATGTGCTCTCGGTGGTAATTCATGAACCCTAGGAAAGATTCCAGCTCTTTCCTGGTCTTAGGAACAGGCCAATTAGCGACGCTTTCCATATTGTTTGGCTTAACAGCGATTCCCTTATCACTCACCAACTTACCTAAGAAACAGAGTTCTGTCCGGAACAAATTACACTTCTTAGGTTTTAATTTAAGGTTGTGCAACAGGAATCGGGAAAGGACAGCTTTCAAGTTGGTCATATGACTGTCAAAATCAGTCCCTGTCACTACCACGTCATCTAAATACGCAAGACACTCGCACCAGTTAAGACCTTGCAATACCAGCTGAACAACCCTCTGAAAGGTAGCCGGGCTGTTGCACGTACCAAATGGCATCCGGACAAATTCAAAAAGCCCATATCTTGTGATAAATGCGAGCTTGTGGCGGTCCTCTGGGTCAACCTCGACCTGCCAATACCCAGCTGCCATATCAAGTGTGCTGATGAACTTAGCACCACCAAGTGCATCCAGACATGTCTCAATGTTTGGTAGGGGGTAAAGGTCTTTGCGAGTTATACTGTTCAGAGCTCGAAAATCGACGCAGTACCTCACGGTACCGTCTTTCTTCCGAACTAATACCGGGGCTGACGACCACTCAGATTTTGACGGAACTATGATACCTTTCTCTAACATTTCCGCAAGGTGTTTCTCTTCCTCATTCTCAAAACCAAGAGGAGTTCGTCTAAGTTTAGAACGAACAGGTTGTGCATTACCTGTGTCAACCTTATGTCTTATCCCCTTGAACAAACCCAAATCAAGATCATCTTTTGCAAATGCATCCTGATACTCGATTAACATGGATTCAACTTGCGAAGACTGCGTCTCCGATAAACCCGATGTCGACCTCACATACAGCTCCTGTAAGAACACAGGGAGGTCCACCTCAGTGGCTGTAGAAGTCTGTAAACCGTCCTGGTTTATGGGATTACCAGCAAGTTGAAATTCTGTTCTAGGGTCTAAAACCTCCTCAATTTCTGTGACAATACCAAGGTTGTGGTCTTGTTCCAGAGTAATATATTGCGCCGACAGATTCCTTAACAAAATAGGAATCTGCGAATCTTTGGCAGTGGCCACTGTATGAGGTGTTACCAGACCCTCCAGTTTAGATGAGGGCTGGAGCACCACATCATTCTGTACCTCCCGATCCAGAACACCTGTGGTCTTCACGGCCTCAAAAGGACCCACGACCACTTTCTGCTTCAATGTTACCCGAGCTACCTGGGCTTCCTTCCCATGAGCTCTCAACATTGAGGCTTGAATCGGTTCTCCATTAATTGTCAGACATAGTCTAGTCAGATCAATGGTGGCCTTGTGTGCCTTCAAGAAATCCAGGCCTAATATAATCGGATCATTAATATTGGCAAGAAGTACTGGCCAGTTGAACATCATAGAGCCTAATGCAATTGTGACTGGCTCAACACTTTCCGCAGGGATAACATTGTCTCTACCTGCACCTTTCAATGCAATAGACTCCAACCTCTTTAAAGGGTACGGTAATTTATTTGCAAAGAAATTGCCAATTACTGTCACTTGTGCCGCAGTGTCCACCACTGCATCAACGGAAACACCATTTACTTTAATGGGAATGACTAGTGTCATAGGGTCACGATTAAACTCATACATGCGAACATCATATGATCGCACAGGCGAAGATCTCGGTGAAGCAGAAGGTGATGGCGACCGTGTACGCCTCGGCTCTGGACACTCACGGGAAAAATGCCCCTCTAAATTGCAATTAAAGCACTTTCCCGATCTGAGAGGAGGAGAAGGGGAACGTGATGGAACGACCTTCCCTCTTGGAGGAGACCGACCTCGACCGAATTGACCAGATATAAGATTCAAAATCTTAGCCACATCTACCTTCATATCCGCCATATCCTTCCTAAGTCCTTCGACATCTTTCTCCAATTTATCTATCCTGCTTGGAGCCGTTATGCCTCTCAACTGCTCAGGATTATCTGCCTCCAACAACCCAGAAGCATCGTCCGGAAAACGGACCTTTCGAACCTCAGGTCTTCTGGAACCCATGATCAATCTTTGATTATGGATAGCTGCATTGACCATTTGTACAGCCTCCTCCAGGGTGCTCGGATCTTTATCCATAGCTATCAGAGCGGCTCGTTTATGCTCAACACCCCGTAGGAATGCATCAATGGCAATAGTCTCGCCCAAACTCTCTGAGGCATCAGGGTAACCATCTAAAGTGAGCTCCTGAATGATGTCTGCAAATTCTTCTAAAGAGTTACCCTCTTGTCGAATATCTTGCATCTTTTTTCTGATGATGTGGGGCAGATCTTTCTTCCCGAATCTCAACTTTAATTTCTCACATAAACTAAAGTAATCATTCTGGACCTGCCCAGAACAGATGCAGTAAAACTTTAAGGCCTTGTCCCTTAAAGCTGAGATGAGCATGTCTAATTTATACATATCAGACCAACGGTACCTTGAAGCAGTATGCTCAAACTGTATGAAAAATGGTTTCCACTCAAATTTTCCATCAAAAGTTGACATTTTAGGTGGAGGAGGACCATCAGAGTAGCTTCTACGACCGGGGGATGACATTCTAGAGTCATTGTACGAAGAGCCATCCCAGTAAGCTCTACGAACTGGTGATGACGTCCTAGTGTCATGGTGAGAAACTGATCGCGACTCCCTCTTAGGTTCTCTAGGGGTATATACCCCCCTAGGAGCCAGGTTATCAACTAGGGTATGATCACCCCTTTGTTGACTAGTTGAGTTAAGGAGTGCCTTGTATTTGATACCTTGAGCTAACAGTTCCATGTTCAGTCTAGCTACCGTCTCTTCCAGGGATTCTTCCCTTGGGTGTGAGTCGACCCCACCAACAGCGCCTTCATCATTGATGTCGAATACAACTTCCCCAGCATGGAGCAATCGTGCAAGGATTGTAGCTGTGGCAGGCAGATCAGGATCTGCCTTAATGTCGGCCAGGGATATGAAACCTCCTCTGGACTCACGAAAAGTTACTATGCCAGCAGCTCGAACTTTACCAATATTATGGAGTGCACCAAGTTCCTCCACGGTTGCAGTGTTAATACACAAAGGTTTCGTCATTATGGGTCACCGGTTGTTTTATACCAAGGAAGCGAAATTAATATCCGCTAAAAAAGTAATATCACCTACTGAAATGAGTCGTAAGCGTATGCTTACTGAAATATATAAATCACTGAGTAGTGATGGTGGTGCAACTCCGGAGAACGTCTAAATGAATCTTCCGAAGCCAAACCAAATTCAGTAACGTACCTGCATGCAAACCATCCTTCAGAAACTCGAAAGTATAATGATAACGGACGCGTTTACGTGCACTAGATTTTTTACGGAGTATTAACTCTACACTGCACTTGATGGTGTGTACACCAATATCTGCATTAATTTTCTCAATTCTATCATTGAGAAGAGAGAGTTGGTCATGCAGTTGCAGCTCTTGGTCTTTGAAGGAACAGGGATTCAAATGGTGAAGTTGCTCATTATACAGGACCAGAGAATACGCCGGGATATCAATAAATTTCACCGTTTGGCCGTAATGCCTTACTATGTCTATCGCACATTGATAGTGTTGGCAAATGCGGTCTACCGCGAGTTCATCATCGGCTGTCCTTAAATAGACAAAACCGTCGCCTCGTTTCTCGGTAAGGTCGCACGTTCCGGCCCAGATATAGAAAACGATCCGGTGAAATTTCTGAACGGCGCTGGCTATTCTCGACTGCAGAATATTGACCAAGTCTTGTGTAGTACCACCGCTTTTACACCAATACTCAACAAACCCAGTTTGATCAGCTCTTTTCAAAATGAAACCTTTACTTGTACCCAACAAAATCGCTTTGTGGGTAAAGGACTGATCCAACGAAAACTGGGTGCGAGCCAAAAACTCCTCAGATTTAACTTGAAAAGGAGGCATAAGCTGAGTATTGTTTCAACGGAGTAACTAGCTGTGATTATGAACTTTTTGAATTAATAATAACAAGAAAAAACCCCAAAACAAATAGTGTTCAGCGTAATTAGTAAACCTAATATTACAATTGAAACATATTTGCTAATTAGAAGGGAGATTACCCTCTAATGTTCAAAAAGTTAATAATAATGATAATAATAACAACAAAAGTGATTTATATCACTTCTTTATTTCAAATAATTATGAAATAAACAAAGAAATTGAACTGTAATTAACATATAAAGAAATATCGAAAAACCGACGGTTAAATTACAGCTCAGAATCGCGTACATATGACACTGAAGACAACTAACAATAACAATCCAGAAACTATAGGGTTGTCATTCCACGGAATACTGACATAGATGATAGGAACTAAGCACGAAAATATACCTCAATTCATTACAGTTCAAATAAATACCATTGAATCTTGAATTTATGACGTATATGACGTATGTATGTAAGGTATATTAATCTATATACCCGACATTTGCATGCCTAGTATAAATAAATAATATATATTTAACTATAACTCACCTATCATCCGTGATTGTTAAATACAAAAAAATAACTATCAACAATCAAAATGGCGGCCAAAGTCTGTAAAATTGACGTTCGGGCAGGACTAGAGTAGTCCTTATATTTCCGAGAATTCTATCTTTTTTTTTCAGCAAAATCGTGAGTAGAATTTAGAAATAACTAATAACAATTTTTTATTTAGGGCCCAAAGTACTCCTGACACCATTTGTAGTAACTTAACTACGTATAAAACGTTACTCACCCAACAGAGGTCTGGAATCGGCCAGTGGAACAAGCGGCAGATATGCACGGTTCAGGTTCCAAGGTACGACTGCCGGGCGTCCGTAGAAACGGCGGGAATCAGCTAGCCCGGCAGCCGCGAAACCCGAACTGCGGAATTGCGGGATACCGCCAGCACCACACTTTTGATATTGCTAAATATTGGCTTTCACTCAAGAAAACACTCAGATTAAAAACAGTTAGGTGCCCCTACTGGGCAGGTAGTCAGAGGTAGTCCGGCGGATGCCAGCCCCACCACCGTGCATGCACCGACTACTACTTCCTCTTTGCTAATTTATTGGCAAAGATTCACATGCGCTTGCAGTTATCTACAAGTTTTCTACGCGTTTGAGCCTATTTTCACGTCTGTTGAGTTCAATTCTATTGAAGAAAGATGTCAGAGAGAACGAATTCACCAGAGGAGGGGACTGGATCTCTTTATCAGGTGATTTCAATGATATTCTAGCGAGTTTTCCCCGGTGTAATGTGTTTCCGGGACTCGCGCTTACCGTGATTAGCGCCTGCTTGAGTTGGGTTTTTCCAACATGGTGCTTTATAAGACTAAATTCTCTTTGTGTTTATGTCCACAGGTATCAGTTTGGATTATTGGTGGACTTCTCAGCACAGGAGGGTTTGTTTCTCTCCACCACGGTTCCATTTCCTACTAATACTGTTAGGTTATCTAACCAAAAAGTCTATGTTCAGTGAGTTGGAGGCTTACTATAAAGGTCTTCTCACTTTGCCCTCTTGATCCAATTCCTTCCCCCAAGGTGGAGAGAGTGAAGAGGCGTAGTCTTGGTAGAGTGCTCCAGTGCATCTCGGTGGATGGTTTGTCTATACAAGGTGTCAGGTATCTAATTAATGATATGAGGTAATATGAATTATTTGAAAAAATAATGACTGTTTTTTACCATTGTTATCATTCTGTATCTGATGATGTGTAGTCTGAATATCCTTTTGAGGATGTTCTAGTTATGAATACAATTCGTCCTTGCACTTGGATGCTTGTTGCGGACCGATTATTTTCTGTTAAGGGATTGATGACGTCATAATCGGCCTTGCTCTTTATTAACATTTAAAGTTTTGTCCAACGCTGGTTTCTTCTTGATTAGTGATCTTTATGATCCTGTCCCTCTCTTTTAGTTTGGTTTTGAGTTTTCTAACCGTAACTAACTTGCTCATTGTCCTCGTCCTTTGTCCTGTTTCAGAGACCTGGTTGCCCGTCCTGTGGTCAGTTTTTAAAGGACCGTTTTGCACCGCATTTGTGTTTTAGCTGCAGTCCCTGTGGACCGTTGCTGAAATGCGATGTTTGTAAGCAGTGGGGGGGTGAGCTAATGGCTGATTTTTTGTCGTTACAGGCAAGGGAGAAGGTGGTGAAAGAGGAGAGGAAGGTGAAGAAGGAGGGTGGTAAGAAGGGTAAGAGGAAGGCCTCATCCGCGGTGGATATGGAGGCCTTCCGGTCCGAAATGTTGGGAGAGATGCAGAGGACAATAAAGGATTTGGTCCCAGAGTTGCTTCGCAGCATGCTTCCTGGGCCAGGTCCTTTGTTGTCCTCAGCATCTGCTTCGGCGCAGATGATCCCCGCCTCTGAATCCGAGTTCCATAGGTCCGTTCCGTTGTTCGAGGGGGATTCAGAGGTGGCCCCGTTGATGGGGTCGGTCCACGACCCTGGCAGCAGGCTTCGTGCCGCGCCGAGGGGCCGTGGACAACGGTGGTTGCTGGGACCCGCGGTCTGCTCATCAGACCCTGGGTATCCGCACGCCGCGGGTGTCAAAGCCTCCTATGGCACCTTCCCTGGCCAGTCCGGGTTAGCTCTCTTTGCTGACCCGGAGCCTAACCTTTCTGGCCAGGAGGAAGAGGATTTCCTGCTAGGGTCGCCGTCTGGGGACGTGGCCATGGAGTACGACGTCTGCACCCCTCGCGGGGAATACGGGCGACGTGCTCCATGGTTCTACTCACGCAGGAGTAGAATTCACGGTCCAGAAGGTGACCCTGGGCGGTGCTGATGGCCACGGTTACCGCATACCTCGGCTTGCCGAGAGTATCGCTGGTGCTGGCCAGGGCCGTGGTGGGGCGGTGTCTGCCCCGCGCTCTACCACGGCGCCTGCTCCTGGTCAAGCCAGGGAGTTTAGCATGCCTGTTCTTTCGGGCCCGCATGTTTTCCCTGGCTTGCCAGGGGTATCAGCATATCCGCCGTCTAGTACAACTGCGTGCGCTCAGGAGGAAGACGAAGGCCCTCGTCTAGTAGAGCGCTCGCAGTTAGCCACCGAGGAAGATTGGTCGGACGCTTGCCAGTGGCTGGTAAGTGTTCGGCCAGATCTGCCCGTGGAGCAGTCGGCAAGCCAGCGTGACCATAGGCCGTGGTTAGCTGGTAAGCCGACTGCCACCGCTATGCCATCTCTGCCGCTGGCGAAGTGGCTAGGCGTTGCCGCATCGTGCCCCTGGATTACCAGCGGTACGGTGTGGTGCCTAAGCCCAGCGTAGATGATCGCGCGGCTTTGGGCGAAGATGCGCGGCCAGGCTCCCGTTCTGACACGGGTGTCCTGTGCTCGAACGCGTTGCGTTCGGCTAATACCGCGCTGCGTGATGCGGAGGAGAGTGGGAGAGCGTCGATTGCTGCTCTGTCCCACGTCTCCCAGCTGTTACAGGGGGTGGTAACAGCATCCGCTTCACGCCAGCCAAGCCCGGTCACAGTCCAGAGAGCCATCCAGGATGGTATCAACCTGGCTCTGGACTGTTTGACGCGGGCGGTGACCAGGAGTGTCCGGGCGAGGCGCACGTTTGCCCTTGACAATCTGTGCCCGTCCCAGGACCTGTATAATAGGCTGCTGCGAACTCCTATGACAGGTCCTGGTCTCTTTGGAGGTGAGGGATGTAAACACCTCCAGGAGACGGTGACTCTGGTCAACAACCAGAGGGCGCTGCGTGAGCAGTTTGAGGTGCTCCGGCGGGAGCGCGTTCGCGCAGCACCCCCTGCGTATCGTCCCCTGCAGGCTCGAGGTAGCGCTGGCCAGGTCAGAGGCCAGCCACCAGCGCAGCGTCGGTCTAGGCCGCGTGCGATTCGGCCAGCAGCGAGGGGGGCGCAGGCTCCCCAGGCGCAGCCAGCCAGGCAGCCACCCGCGCACTGTGGTGCGCGCGGTGCTGGGCGTGGCGCGCGGGGATCTGGTCGCGGTAATCGGGCCTGATGGGCCGGTTACCGCGGTGGGAACCACTCCGGTGTTTCAGGCCGAGAAGACAGTGCCACTCTCGCACTCCTTATGTCCACCTCTCTCCCTATGTGGACCGGTGGGCGGCCGTTTGGCCGGCCACTTGCCAGAGTGGAAGCGGTTGACTCAGGACCGTTTAGTCTTGCGATGGCTTTCAGTCGGGTATCGTCCCGATTGGATGACAGGCCCGCCATCGCGACTGTCTCTCGTGCCGATCTGGACTCCGATTCCGATGGATCCAGATCAAAGGTTGTGTATAGAGGAGGAAATAAATTCCCTCATACAAAAGGAAGCCATTCAGCCGGCGCAGAGGTGCCCGGGCTTCTATTCAACCGTGTTCTTAGTAACGAAAAACACCGGAGGGTGGAGGCCGATTCTCAACCTCAAGCCATTGAACAAGTTCATAGAGACGCCCAGTTTCAAGATGGAGACTGTGCGCTCGGTGTTGGTGGGGTTAGAGCGAGGAATGTGGACAGCGTCAATAGATTTGAAGGATGCTTATTTCCACATTCCCATAGAGAGGAGTTTCCGTCGCTTCCTGAGATTTGCATTCCAGGGCAGACAGTGGGAATTCAGGGTATTACCCTTCGGAATTTCCACGGCTCCTCGGGTCTTCACCCGTGTGGTTCTCGCGATCACTGCATACCTCTGCAGGAGAAGCATAGCAGTCCACACGTACATAGACGACTGGCTGTTGAAAGCACACACCCGGGAAACGTTATCGGCCAATCTGGAGATTGTTTTGAAAACTCTCACGGACTTGGGCTGGATAGTCAGTTTCCAAAAATCAGAGCTAACTCCATCCCAGAAGTTTGTTTACCTGGGCATGTTCTTCGATCTGGAGAGGGGATATGTTTATCCCACTCAGGAGAGGGTTCAAAGACTCATCTCAGTAATACAGTCGGTGTGCGACAGTCATCATGTCCTGGCACGGGTTTACTTGAGAATGCTGGGGTTGATGGTTTCATTGGAACCAGTCATTCCGCAGGCCGCCTTGCGCAAGCGCCCGATCCAGTTGTTTCTCATGACACAGTGGACCCAGAGTTCAGGTTCGCTGGACTCGAACGTGTCAGTGTTGGCGCCTCTGATTCACCACCTGCAATGGTGGTTGAATACAGAGAATCTCTTGCCGGGGGTTTTGCTAACCCCTCCCCACCCTCAGGTGACTGTGTATACAGATGCATCGATGGAGGGGTGGGGAGCTTGTCTGGAAGAGTCCACAATATCAGGGCTTTGGGATCTGGATCAGTCCAAGGAACATATCAATCTACTAGAGCTAAGAGCAGTAGTCCTGGGCCTGGAACATTTCTTACAGAAAGTTCAGGGCAAGATTGTTCTAATTCGTTCAGACAACTCAACAGTAGTGACGTACATAAACCGCCAGGGCGGAACGAAGTCGCCCAGTCTCTGTATGATGACATGGAAACTGCTTTGTTGGTGCCTAGATCATGGGATCACCTTGAAGGCAGTTCATATTCCGGGAAGGCTAAATCTGCTAGCAGACTCATTGAGCCGAAGGATGAGTGTTTTACCCACGGAATGGCAACTAAATCAATGTGTTGCGGATCGTCTGTTCGACCATTGGGGGAAACCCAACATCGATTTGTTCGCAACGAAGAAGAATGCGAAGATGACGACGTACGTCTCTCCGATTCCAGACCCAAGTGCTTTCGCAACAGATGCGTTAGCTATCAGCTTGGGGGGAATGTATGCATACGCATTCCCTCCAGCAATCCTGATTCCAAGGGTGCGTCAGAAAATCAGGCAGCAGGAGTGCCAAGTGCTTCTGATCGCCCCGGATTGGCCAAGCCGATCGTGGTATACGGATCTGCTGGACCTTCTGGTCTGCAATCCGGTTCCTCTGCCTCTGATGGACGACCTTATCTTCCAGGGCAAGGCCCTTCACGACAATCCGTCAATGTTCAGATTGACTGCGTGGATGTTGTCAAGGAATCTAGAATTAAGGAGGGCTTTTCTGAGCAAGCGGCCATGTTTATGGCCAAAGCCAGGAGGGGGTCAACCTCCAGAGCATATAATTATAAAATCAACAGATTTGCAGAGTGGTCCTCAAAAAGATGTATTGATCCAATGGACTCATCTATTCAGGTAGTGGCTGATTTCCTCTGTCACCTATATGATGCCTATAGCCTCAAGCCTAACTCTATTGCTGGTTACAAATCAGCATTAATGACTGTTATCCCTTGCTTGGCTAATAGGGGGAGTGATGAAGTAAGTACATTAAATGTATTAATTAAAGGCATGGGCAATCTAAGACCAAGGAATCCTCCACTGATTCCGTCTTGGAGTTTATCTCTGGTGCTTCAGGTACTAGGAGATAAGCCTTTTGAACCACTTAGTTCCATTTCTATGAAAATGTTAACGCTTAAAACTGTATTTTTAATTGCTGCGGCCTCGGCAAGGCGTAGGAGTGAGATTCACGCCTTATCAGCCGAGGATGACCGTTTTGTGGTTACAGGGGAAGGCCTTAAGCTTCTACCTAGGATTAATTTCTTGGCTAAGAATCAGTCATTGAAATATCCAGGTCAACCTATTTTTTTGCCATCTTTAACTAGATATGATCCTAATTCTAAAGCATGGTGCCCCGTCCGGGCGCTGCTCCGGTACAAACAACGTACTTCGGAGTGGCGTACCGACCTATCAGCGTTATGGTTGTCATATATTGAACCCCATGGCAGGGCGTCTAAGGACACCATTTCTAGGTGGATTGTGGAGTGTATTCAGTTTTGTCACAAATCCGCCACCGGGAGACAGGTTGATGTGGCCAAGGCTCACAGTGTCCGCGGTGTCGTGGCATCCACTGCCCTGTTTAGTGGGGTCCCTGTGGATGACATTATGTCCGTGGCTCAGTGGCACTGTGAGTCAAGTTTTACAGACCATTACCTCCGTGACACCTCTAACCCTCTCGCCTTGTCGATTTTGAAACATTAATCGCTTTTAGATTTTGTGAGGAGTGCTTCCGCATTGCTTATATACTTCGCAATTTAGCGATGGTAACAACCACTTGTCGGGACTGCATCAGGCTTCTCTACTGGGATCATGATGACAGCTTCCAAGTTCAACAAGGTCAGTCTTGTTCATGTGTTGTTCATTGTTACTTGTATTGTCACGTTACCCATTATTATTAATATGGTGATGGTTTATGTGGGAGGTGGTTCATCATAGAGAGTATACGAAAATGGAGCCTTTTCGTCTCTGTCCTATAGTACTTGGCACTAGTACGTAGAGAGCGTATAGGTCATTGAGGTCATCTAGTCTTCCTCCCAGGAGGGGGGTGGGGGAGCGCATATGACATTCGGTCATCTCTCATGCATCAGTTGTGTTATCCGATGGTTTGTCAAATCCTGACTGTGTTCTCACACATTTCAGACGTCATAAGTGCCTTAAACGCATGAAAGCGTATAGGGAAGAGCTGGTCTTTTGACCTCGCCTCCCTCCCGCCAGATTCACTTTCGAATTCTGGCAATATCAAAAGTATTAGGGAGGTAAGTATACTCTTGATGTGAAATAAACGAAATCAAGGATTTCTTTTTTCACGAGAGAGTTGATACTTACCTCCCTGGATACGGACCCGGCCTCTCCACCCCACAGAGGCTCGGTCTTCAAGCTCTTGGTAGTTGCATGTGTTAGCCAATAAATTAGTCAGAGGAAGTAGTAGTCGGCGCATGCGCGGTGGTGGGGCTGGCATCCGCCGGACTACCTCTGACTACCTGCCCAGTAGGGGCACCTAACTGTTTTTAATCTGAGTGTTTTATTGAGTGAAAGCCAATATTTAGCAATATCAAAAGTATTAGGGAGGTAAGTATCAACTCTCTCATGAAAAAAGAAATCCTTGATTTCGTTTAAATGACGTGATAATGAAGCATGTCATGAATGATGTACATGTAGCACGTACCTAAGTACACCACGAATGCTTGATGACGGACTAAGCGTTGATGTACGAATTGCATGTCTTTACTACTTAATAACTAAGCTGTTGTGTATTTTGAAACTACATGTAATTTGGCTGGGCGCTGTTGCTGCCATAAGCAGAAAACCATAAGCAGAAAAAGCAACCAGTCAAATTAGTTTCAAAATATTCTTGAACAGCTTACCTGTATAGTTTTCTGAAAATTTTTAGTCAGGGACTTCAGGGATCGATCAATCCCAACACTGGTGAAGTGTGGATGGAGCTTAGCGAAATATGGGCAGGGAATCCCTCCAGTAGTAAAATTATTTTATTTATCTACATGTATTAACATTTTTGTTTTCTTGTAGGTCCTGTTCTTAGCATGGCTTTCTCACTTCGCCGCTCTAGAGAAGAAGTCTTCTTGGAGACCTATTTTCATCTAATCAGCCAGTTTGCCTTTGACAAAGCCAAGGAATATGCAGTGAGATACATGTGTACCATGTATAGTCTTACAAGTTTAATCAGGGGACCAGCTGTCTTTGGGCTATGAAATCTATACCAAATTTTGGTGGCAGGTTAGGTTTGAGGTCTCAAAATGTGTACCAATTTGGCGGTAAAAAAGCCAAAATGTCATTATGAATGTCATTCAAAAGTTTTAATATATGTATATCTGGTGTTAACAGTCAAGATCTACTGAGGAGATCTTGAGCTCACTTCTCTGGAACGTCAAGGGCAACCATCCATCCAAGTCACTTGGATGAAAGGTTGCCCTTAGGGTACCAAAGAACTGAAGTTCATTTTGAGGGCAATAGTCAAGGTAAAAAACATTGGATAGTCAGAATTCTCTGGAATGCTTGTTATAGTACAACTCAGGACTTAATTTGAGTGGATGGTAGGCAGCAATGTCTTCCATTCAAATTAAGTCTGAAATATTCAATATAACATTTCTTCCACCATGTCAAATATTGTACTGACTAACATGATTTTGTTTTGGAAAATTTTTAGTTATTTATATGCTACATTGTACATGACATCATGCAGAGGAGAGACAGCTTTCAGTCAAATTAATTTCAAAATCTCAACAGAATAAGTTTTCTATCGCACGGAATATACTTTCTCCAGTATTTCTCGGTGAAAGGGTTAACATAATGCCAAATCAAAGTAATTGTAATATTAACCTTTTGACACTCATATCACCCAAAAATGCCTTCTGCAGTCATCTTGACAAATGTCCATTTGCAGACCAAGAGAACTCTTTTTGAAAATTTACCACTGGAATGACTGGCTCGATAATCGAGCCAGGCATTCCAGTGGTAAATGTTAAAAAATAGTCTTCTCTCGGTGTGAAAATGAACATTTTCTATGCGAAAATTGAAATTATTATTATTTTTTAATTTGAGAGTTAAAGGGTTAATAAAGTAATTCTGCCTGGAAGTGAATGATATGCAAATTATCCCCACCTTCTAGTGGCCAAAGCCAACCTCTGCGGTGGTCTTGAGAAATGTCTATCTACAAGTCAAGAGAAGCCGATTTTTGAAAATTTGCCACTGGAATGACTGGCTCAATACCCGAGCAAGTCCTACCAGTGGTAAATTTTCAAAATTAGCCTTCTTTTCACCTGCAAATGGAATTTCAGTAAGCAAAAGTCTGAATTTTCTTGACCCATCTTAAGCAGTAAAGGGCTAATTCTCTCTATTGAGCGGTCAATATAGGATAGGCTGGACATTAATGGCTAACAATGGAGAAATCCAGTTTTATGTATGCCCTGTCCATCTCTAGCTATACTTTTGCCCATGTTGGGATCAGTCAATCCCCGCACTCTGCATTTCAATTTCCAGAAATTTATACACGTCAGGTACATGTAAGCTGTTGAATATTTTGAAACTAATTTGAGTGGGTGGCAGCGACAGCGCCCTGTCAAATTAGTTTCAAAATATTCAACAGATACATGTATGACAGAATGTTTATTAAATAGTAAATACATACAATTCATACAACTTAACAGACTATTAAGCATTTGTGACGGACTAAATCGTGTCGTTCAGGACATAATTAATTATGATATCGGCCTACATATGACGTAGTTCATTATGACATCATATGATTGACTGAGAAACTAGATTCATCAATTGTATCTTTTCCAGGAGAAGGAGCGTGAGGTGTTGAAGGCGAATCTTTCCTCATCCTGGTCTCTCGTTATTCATTCACTCTGTAATTTCGCTCACGCTGAGAAGACATATTTTTCGCTGACCTTTCTCGGACAAAAGTGGTTTGGCTGGTCAAAAGATGTGAGTACTGTATTTGTACTGATATATAGAGCATCTCAAACTCATTGATATTTCGTATCAAATTTGTCACATGAGCTAGTTTAACCCTTTAACACTCATATCAGCCAAAAACGGCTTATGCAGTGGCCTTGATAAATGTCCCATTTGCAGATCAAGAAAAGACTGAAAATTTACCACTGGAATGACTGGCTCGATAACCGAGCCAGTCATTCCAGTGGTAAATTAAAAAAAAAAAGTCTTCTTGGTCTGCAAATGGATATTTTCTATGAGAAAAATGAACAAAATTTGAGGGTTAACCCTTACCACTCTGATGCCAATATTATAAATTTTACTGTGTCAATAGCAAAGAAACTGGTGTTAATTTTTGAACTATTTTGTTGGACGATGTTGCTGTCTACAACATTGCTATCTTCCACCAAATTTGTTGAAAGATTAACACTGGTTCATCGTTTAATTTAATTTGAAAATTTAACATCAGAATTGTAAGGGTTAAGGAAGATCTTATTGGAATAAGCTTTAAAGAGTCTATTTATCACATTCATGAGCTACTTTGAATTTGGACATTGATTGTTGTCATTGTCTTATTATTTTCCTTTATTTTTGTTATTCTCCTCGAAAAAACTTTAGGGGAGCATATACATGTAGTCGCCGCTTTGTCCATCTGTTTGTCTGTTCGCCCTCTACAAGTCTGTCTGGGCCATACATGTAGTATCAAGACTTATCTGTATGATCATGACACTTGGTGGATACATCTTAAGATGTACAGTGTATGAAAATCACGGTTCTTTGTACATTACAGAAAATTCTTGTTTGTGCTGTACACTGTAGTGTCAAGAACATTTGGTATACGGGAACTAAACTTGGTGTATGGATGCATTATACGCTGAAGGTGTGTTGCACATGGAAAGTAAAGTCATGGAAAGTAGGTCAGTGTGACCTGCTTTTCGCAGTTCACTGAACATCACATAAATTGTCCAGGCTGTATAGTTACAAGAGATTTTATATCCCTCCCAAAAAATTGGCAGGGTAATATGTAATGGCATGATCCGGGCGGCTAGGTGGGCGGGCGGCTTAGTGGTTTCCGGATGATAACTCAGTTACTGTTTATTGGATTGCTTTGAAACTTCATAGGATGGTTGGACTAGGGGGTGGGAGAAGAAACCTATCGAAGTTGACGATGATCCAAAATCCAAGATGGCTGCCACCCACTGGTGGCCATCTTGAAAACTGGTTTCCGGATGATAACTCTGTTATCGCTTATTGAATCGCTTTGAAACTTCATAGGATGGTTGGACTAGGGATGGGGGAGAAACCTATTGAAATTGACGAAGATACGAAATCCAAGATAGCCGCCATCCACCGGCAGCCATCTTGAAAATTGGTTTCCGTATGATAACTGTTACCGTTTATCGGATCACGTTGAAACTTCAGAAGGTGATTCGACGGCCTTCTTGAAAAGTGGTTTCTGGATGATAACGCCATTGCCATTTATTGGATTGCTTTGAAACTTCATAGAATGGTTTGGCTAGAGCTGGGGGAAGAAAGCTCGAAATCGACGCTGATCCGAAATCCAAGATGGCTGCCAGCCACTGGTGGGCATCTTGAAAATTGGTTTCTGGATGATAACTACATGTACATTACTATTTATCGAAATGATTTGAAGCTAAATAGGATGACTGGACTGGGTCTGAGGAATAAACATATTGAAATCGATGACGATCCTATATCTAATATGGCCACCAGCGGCCATCTTGAAAATAGGTTTTCACATCATGTGAACATACTTACCTCCCTAACACTCTTGATGTACTAGTATATCGGTTCTAAATTCAATAATATTCAGAATTATAAAAAGTTATGTTCCCCTACTGGGCAGGTGGAATATACTCAGTCATGCATACGTCGGACCCCACCTCTGCGCATGCGCATACTGGTACTTCCATTTTCTAATATATTGGCTTCAAGCAACTTGAGAAACAATTTCAAGCTCTTTGTTTTTGCGAATTTTCATATCTTCATCCAGATACATGTATGCGCATCGATCTCAGAGCAGGTAGCCCATATCCCTGGATCATGCCCTCCTAGTTCGGACAAAGCTTTCAAT
Source organism: Chaetoderma sp. LZ-2023a (assembly GCA_034401795.1). NCBI lineage: Eukaryota > Metazoa > Mollusca > Caudofoveata > Chaetodermatida > Chaetodermatidae > Chaetoderma > Chaetoderma sp. LZ-2023a. The sequence goes on along the minus strand of CM067375.1, from coordinate 28,277,334 downwards.
GATCCAGGGGTGGCCGACTCGGACCCGCCAGACTTGATGTTTGCATTGCCTGGTGATCCAGCGATGCGAGTAGCATCAGGCAGGACCCGACCAGCTGGCCTGACCGCGATCACTCACGGAGTACCCTCGTCATCTGCCTATGGGCCTATTCCTGGTCAGTCTGGATTAGCTCTCTGCTAACCCTGAGTCTAACTTTCCTGACCAGGAAGATGAAGACTACCTGCTCGGCTCACAGGATGATCATGAAGCCATGGATGCGAGCATTTACACTCCCCTCATGGGGAGCGCAGTCGCTCGCACGTATGGTACCACTCCCTCGGGAGCGGGGTTCATGATTCAACGTGTGGCCCGCTTGGGAGCGGACGGCTGCCCATATAAGATACCACACTTAGCCGTGGAATCTTATGCAGAAGACCCTGAATGCGCTAGTGTGTCTTATGCCCCTCACACGAACGCGGCCCCGGTGCGTGACCTGCCCATGGAGAATGTCATGCCGGCCCTCACGGGCCCGTATGCATTCCCCAGCCAGCCAGGTACGTCTGTAGCCTCCTCCACAGCCCCACCTGTGAATGCCATTGAAGATGACGAGGGCCCGCTGCTCGTCGGCAATTCGCAGGTGGCCATGGATGAAGACTGGTCGGACGCATGCGTGTGGCTCCTCGCAGACCAGAGCTTTCCATGGATGAAGCGGCCACCAGTAACCCGCAGGTGTGGTTACAGGCTAAGCCATTGGCCACCTCATATGTTCGCTGCGGCAGAAGAGTCGATAAGACTGAAAAGTCGCCGCGCGAACCCCCCCCCCCCCCCCTGCGAAGTTGCTAGACGCTACCGGGTTACTGCCAGTCAGTACGCTCGGTACGGTCTAGCTCCCAGGCCGAGTGCGGGCGAACGTGCCACTCTGGGAGAAGACACTCGGCCAGACTCTCGCACTGACACAGGAGTGCTGAACACGCACATGTTCTCTGCGCAGCGCTTCAAATTCAGCGCTCAGCAAATGCTGCACTGCGTGACACCGAGGAGAGTTTGCGGGCAGCAGTCAGTGTGCTGTCCCATGTCTCTCAACTGCTATCAGGGGTAGTAGCAGCCTCGGCTCACCAGCAGCCTAGTCCAGATACGGTCCAACGAGCCCTCCAGGATGGTATCAACCTGGCGTTGGACTGCTTGACTAGATCTGTGACCAAGTCACTGAGGACGAGGCGCATGTTTGCACTGGACAATCTGTGCCCGTCCCAGGAGCTCAACTCGTGCTTATTGCAAGCGCCGATGGCGGGCCCTGGTCTGTTTGGAGGTGAGGGTTGTCGGCACCTCCAGGAGACAGTGAACTTGGTTAACAACCAGAGGGCGCTGCACGCACAATTTGAAGTGCTGCGCAGCACAGAGAACACGTGCGTGTTCAGCTCTTAGCTGCTCATTAGCAGTACGCATGTGGCGGTGCTGGCATTGTCAGAGCCCAGCAGGCTGGCCGGGTTCAGAAACCTCGCCAACCACGCCAGCAGCAGCGTGTTGCTGTACGTCAGCCGGCGCACGTGGCGCAGGGCAAGGCACGTGAGGAGCGGCGCATGGTAACCAGGCCTAATGGCCTAAAAGAATTTTCAGTTACATGTACCACATGTTCCACTCAGGTGTTATCACACGTACTAGAGACACGCCCACTTCTAAAATTTATGTGCATCCCGCAAACCCTAGTTGCACCAGTGGGAGGTCGATTGACTTTTCACATTCAAGAGTGGGAGCGGTTAATTCAGGACCGCTTAGAGGAGTATAAAAGGAGACGCGATCCAGAGATCGGGAGCATCCTCGGCCAGGGGCCGAACAGCTTGGATCTGTACCAGCTACTATCAGCGCAACAGACAATACACGTATTACTTCGCTATGTGTCGGGTTTTTCTCCCGTAGCTGGCAGTTGCCCAACCCGCCGTACTAAAACAATTTTGTAACTCCCCACTTACGGGAGTAATTTTGAACATTCTGATTATTGTTCGCGAATATCACTATCTACTTCGGAACGCGAATTTGCGGTGAGGCCTTTACGGCCTGAATATGTGAGTCTACAGATGTAGAGGCAGGATGTTCTTTGATGGATGACTCGCCGGATCTGCCGGCCACGCCTAAAAGTGGTATTTCAACTGTCACCGCACTAATATCGTGTAGGTTCTTTTAACTTTCGACCGCAGCAAGTACTCTCTGCCCTGTGCGTCTTCAGAGCTGGCTGACGTACCCAGCAACGTGAAGCTTTGTTTTGTATCTTCGTTTGCCTCTGACAACCCCTGCTTGTGATCGGTTTGTTTACAACTTCCATCCGTGCCATCGGTGTACGGGAACTTTCTTCACCACAGTAGTACTATCGTATCTTTTGCTGACTGCTCGTTAGACATCCTATTAGGCTTACAGTGCTGAGTGATGTCCTCCCGCCATGAGTGTTCTTGCGGAAATCTTGTTTGCGGAAAACAGCTTGCGGGAACCAACCTGCGGGAACTTTCCAGCTTCCTGAGAATGTATCAACGCACGTCAACTACAGAATGATGTATCAATTTCAGTAACACGGTAGCCTAACTTAAGAATGACTACCGAGTATTCAAGTAACTATACTTCCACGGTTTAGTTATTTCTCTATATGTACTTCTTTAATTCTATTTTATCCATAAGTACGGTCCCGATGACTAAAAGGTACTTAGGACCGCTAGTTATAATTTCGGTGTTTGTTTATAGTTATTCTCATTTTCTGTAAGGTGTTTTACTAACCGCACCGTAGTAGGTTCGTTAACTTGTACTAAGATATATAACTTTGATCATTTGATACCGTATTGATTGTTCTGGTTAGATTATGTATATATATGGCCAGTGGCCATCCGTTCATATGTTTTGCTTATTTATAGAAAATATAGGACTGCAGTGCACGTAGGAAACACTATACAGCGACACTTATATATGCAGCACCTTCTCCCGCCACCAACAATTTTTCACTGAGGTCGCTGTCCGTGCTATAACTCCAGGAGCTAAAGCTAGGTCAGAATCGTGACGTAGCACACCCAGTATTCGGAAGGTCTGACACTTGCTGTGGCTTGGGGGACATGTCCCACACATTTTAAGCCCTGTTGTACAAACAAATTGTGGTAGCACTAATTAGTTATCCTGATTTCTTTGCATAGGGGGTCTAGGCTTTGGCTGTATCCACTGTGCACAACGATATAAGCATGGTCGTGTCATAACTCAAAGTAATATCGTATTAGATTCACCATATATGATAGTTAGACGGATATCGACCTAACATATATCCAACATACATTTTGCATGCATATACCAAAGGCGAGGGTGAAATGTGAAGGTTATATTTTATGTATGTATACTAACTCCATCATAGAATCTGTATATCCAGCTGTACCACTGTTGACAAAGCACCCAGGTAATGGTGGTTGGAATGAGACAGATGGATGTGGTGGTAATCGGTGCGGAAAAACAAATTAAAATGAATACTACACCTCACATCGCTCTCATTGTCATTGTCTACATATAATTCAAATTATGCCTGTAACACTTGTTCCGGGGTAATTTTGTAATTTGACATCACAAGTAAACTGAAAGTTTAATTCACTCATTTTCTCAAATACAAATCTTTTTTGAAAAGCAAATAAGAATGCAAGTGGCATTTTATGAATTTGTATTCATGAGAAAGGTTGTTAATACATGCCTTGATTAATAAAGCCTAGTATTGATTTAATATATATGCACACACACTAATTACATTTGCGAAATAATTACAAGCGCTATATAACTAGCAACTAAGCAAATATGGACAGTGATAGTTGTGACGAGGAAGTAGCGTTTCATTTTTCCCAGCAAAGCGTATCAAAACGACACAATGGACTAGCTGTATTATTTGTCAAGCACATAGTAGCGAAACTGTTAGCAATGCCACTGAAGTCGGCATCTCAAAGTTCATAGAGGCTTTCCAACACCGGGAGGATGACGTTTATGAAAGACTTAACTCAAATATTGATCAATTAAAACAACTGGATATCGTGTGGCATAGAAACTGTTATGCTAAATACACAAGCAAGCACAATATTAACTTTGCGAAAAGACGATCCATGACACCACCAACTCCTATGCCTCTTGATAAACAAAGTCCAGAAGAATCGACAAGTTTGGCTAGAGCAGCAAGATCGAGATCATCCCCGATAAACTGGGCAATGTGTATGTTTTGCCAAAAGGAAACTCACAAGAAAGTCAAGAAATTATTCTCAGTTTCTACATTTTCCGCATGCCAAAACATACAAATTGCAGCAGAGAAAATGGCGGATACAGAAATGCTTACCAATATAAGAGGCATAGATTTAATCGCTTCAGAAGCCAAATATCATGAAATATGCCGTGCACAGTATGTATCAATGCGCAATGTGATGTATAAATCATACCAAGAAACTGTGAATGAGGATTCGTTCTCCCAATCATTCTCGGAGCTGGTAGCAGAGATAGAGTCTGGACTTGTATCAGGAAAAGCTTACAGCATGACATATTTGTTGAGTCGATTCAAGTTTTATCTAAAGAATAATGGTGTGACTGCTGACAACTACCGCTCCCAAAGACTGAAAAGCCGATTACAAAACTACTTTCAGGATTCAATCGTTTTTCACCAGCAGCTAAACCCTTCCAAACCCAAGCTTGTTTATTCCAGTGATATATCTTTAGAAGATGTTATTAATGCAGCTGCCAATGCAGCTGGTGGTAGATCAGCGTATACTGATAGGCCACATGGCTCAACTGATACTACTAGCAATGATGTTCACACGTTGTTCCACGCAGCTCAGATTTTGAAGGGAGATTTGGAGGCTTGTGAGGGGATCACCATTAAACCAGTTGATGTTGACAATCTGACACTCGCAAAAGCAAAGGAAATTATTCCCCAAAGCCTCTACTGGCTGCTGCGGTGGGTTACCACGAATGCAGATTTAGCACCAGAGCAGTTTGGTAATGGTAGATCAGAATGTGCTAATGAAGGTGATGAGAGGCATGTAATGATGATATGCCAAGACATAGCGCATTGTGTATCACACGGGAGAAAGAAAATGCCAAAACACATAAGCCTCGCTATGACAATGAGGCATCTTACAGGTTCCAAACAAGTTGTCACCATTCTGAATCGTATGGGTCATAGCGTTTCCTATGATGATATTGAGGTAGTTGACACTAGTATGGCGCTTGAAGTATTAGCTCAATCAACACGGTATGGAGTTGTAATACCAACAAACATTGTTCCAAACTCGTTCGTTCAAGTAGCAGCTGATAACAATGATATACTTGAAGAAACCTTAGACGGTAAACAGACAACTCACTCAATGACAATGGTGATGTTCCAACGAATGCAATTTGGCCCAAGACCAGAGCGTGTCATACATGCTGAACACTCAGTCAGGAGAAGGGCTTTGACAGCACCAGGTACTGGGGTGTTTGGTAGAAGACCAGTTGTGACCGCGTTCATAGACACTGTCAAGAAGGATTGGTACCAATGTGATAGCTCAATCCAGGAACAGGCATTAGTCATGGATCTTGCATGGGCCATCGTTCGAATGTGTCCAATAAAATTGTTTGCGGTAGATCTTGTACCCATGATGACCACAGAAACACAAACAGTCCCTAGTTGGAGTGGATTTAATGCACTTGTATCATGTGCTAACGCACCTTTTACACAAATCGGTTACTGTCCAATGATTTCCGGATCACCAACTGAATTCAGTACGGTGTATACGGTCATGAAACAAGTTCAAAGAATGATGACAACACTAGGACAGAATGACTCGGTCATTACATTCGACTTGGCCATATATGTCAAGGCAAAGGAGATACAGTGGTGATATAAAGAAGAGTTTAGTGACACTGTGATCAGACTGGGGGGATTCCACATTGCGCTAAACTACTTAGCTGTTATTGGAAAGATGTTTGATGACTCTGGCTTAGAAGATCTCCTCATAGAGGCCAACACATATGGTAGCAGCACGGCTGCTGCTCTACTTAAAGGGAAGTCATATAATCGAGGAGTGAGGGCTCACAAATTGGTTATGGAAGTGCTGCTGCGATTACAATGGCAGTCTTTTTCCAAATGGGTTCAACAAAATGGACAACATGAAGACCACATTACTCCAACAGAATTGGATGAGAAAATTAAGATGTGCCGAAGCAGCATTGACGACTTAGACGCACTGCAAGAAAATTTCAAAGAGGTGTGTATGTACGTGAATAAATTGCAACAGCTGTTCAAATCCTTTAAAGTTGAGTCAAGCTCGAAATCACACCTGTTCACATTTTGGAACTCATATATTCATATGGTAGAGCTGCTGCTTGGATTCATAAGAGCTGAGAGAACTGGAGATTGGCAGGCACACCTATCTGCTACTGCTGCTATGGCGCCATATTTCTACAGCATGGACAGAACCACTTATGCAAGATGGCTGCCAATATATCTTGCGGACATGACGATGCTTCCAAGTACACATCCCCATGTACATGAACAATTCTTGAATGGAAATCATTCCGTAAGTCGCTCAGACCATCCATTCAATCAAGTGTGGACAGATATGGCCTTAGAGCAATCGATTAATTTGGATTCCAAAAAGCGAGGTGGTATTATTGGAATAACACAAAAGCCAGGAGCTCTGGAGAGGTGGTTTTTAACTAGCCACGAGAGGGCAGCCATAACAACGGTCACAAAGCAAATGTGTGGGTTACAAGATAGTGACATGTTTGGAGTACATAAGGAAATGGGGACTAATCGAATGAACAGGGATGAAACCGATGTGCAGAAGATACTTTCGATGTTCTCTTCAGATATAATGACCAATCCCTTTAATATTGCGGAAAACGACGACAGCGAGTGTCTTTCGCTTGTAAACATTGCAACTGGCGGGGTATTGCCTAGTGAAATCGCCAAGAGACTTGTTTCCGCCTGTGACATTGGTAAGGAGATTATGGAAAATTTTGTTCAGGAGCGGCTGGACACTAACACGAGAAGCTTTTGGGACACGTTGCCACACTTAAAACTTAAAACATTTTGCCAGCCTAGCACAGAAGAAAAAACTCAAAACAAATGATGAAAAAATTCACAATGTGAGATCTGACCGCGAACTATTTGGTCGATTAATTATTGCCGCAAGGTCCAGAGATGTTGATTTAAAACTAGTGATGACGTATGAACTGTCTGCTGTTCCACTATCATTGTCACATACGGATGGGACTCTAAGAAAGAATGTGAAAAGTGTTTTGTTAAGTGAACTAGAAAAGGAAGTAAATGTTGATGGACGGCTTCCACCTGTTGACAAGACAGGCGCAACAGCTTATGTAGTAGATGGCATGGCAATTGTGCAAATGGTTAAAACTGGAGGTACCTCTACATTTGGAGAATTGGCTGATAAATACTGGCACATCTTTACAGTTCCACTGAATCAAGAAGACTGCAACAGAGTAGATATAGTTTTTGACAGATATGATAGACTGGAATCTCTCAAAGCGGAAGAGCGGCTAAAACGTGGGTCATCAACAGCATTGGAAGTAAAGATTGCTGGAGAAAATACTCCCGTTCCAAAGCAATGGGCCAAGTACATCAGCAATCCAAGCAACAAAAGTAACCTGGTTGCATTTCTCAGCAAGCGGTGGCGTGATACTGGTCCAAATATGCTATCTGCCGACAATTGCGTCATTCTTGCTGGTGGCTTTAATGATGGAATGGATGTTGTGGTCATTTCAGCGAACAATTCGTCGTATTTGGAAGAACTTCGATCAGATCACGAGGAAGCAGATACGCGTATGATGTTGCACGCGCTACACGCTTCAAAAGACCACATGCGTGTTGTTATACAGTCTCCTGATACAGATGTGGCAGTACTTAGTATATATACGTATCGATCGCTTCACTGTTCTGAACTATGGTTCCGTACGGGCACAAAGGACAAATTGCGATACATACCAATACATACAGTTGCTCAAGTACTGGGCCCAGCTATCTGTCTGTCTTTGCCTGGGTTTCATTCTCTTACAGGTTGTGATAGCACTAGTGCATTATTTGGAGTCGCTAAGAGAAAAGCATTCAATCTCTTAAAGTCATCTGAATGTCATCAGCTTAGCTTAGCCCTACTCGGCGAACATGTTGACTTATCACCGAATACTGCAATTCTATGTGAGAAATTTGTCTGAGTTGTATACCACCAGGGATGTGGGAAAGACAGCTGATGAAACCCGTTATTGGCTCTTTTGTCAAAAGAGACAAAGAAATGAAAATCTTCCACCTACATCGAATAGTCTAAAGCATCACACCGAAAGGGCCAATTTTCAAGCTCTTGTTTGGAGACGTTCATTGCAAGCTGTTCAGAATCTTCCATCTCCAAATGGACATGGCTGGAGTATAGTGGATGGTCTACTCAAGCCTGATCTAATGTCAAAGGATCCTGCTCCATTTGGATTAATTGAACTCACATCATGTAGATGTCAAAAGTCTGCCTGCAAAAGAACAGATCTCTGTCAATGCAAGGCTAACAATCTACTCTGCACTGAAGCATGCCTTTGTATGGGAGGTGAAATGTGTGACAATGTTCAGCATACAATTGTCGAAGATGACTCTGACACGGATGAGTAACATTCTCTCATTTGCTCACGTGATAAATATGTCCTGCCAGCTTGTGTAGACATGCACTGTATGTCATTTAAAAGTTTAATTATGAAAAATGTAGAAAACATGGGCATTGTTGTAGCTAAGGTATTGCTAGTCACAAGAAGACCTAAGTGCCCCAATATGTACAAAGCAACATACGGGTGTCTTAAACGAGGTTGATTATGTATAAATCTGCGATATACGATCACTCCTTTCCATTTTGGTTAAGATTGTATTGATATAACATGCGCTTAAGTTTGTGAAAAATTTACCATTGTGAAAATTGTTTGAGAGCTACATTCAACACCTATTGTAAATGGGCTTCTCACGGGTTAGTGATACCACAATTTTCTTGTACAACACGGCTCAGAATATACCCAAGACATCGGTCTAGCATAATATAGAGACAAACCTTCTGAATACTGGGTGTGCTACGAAACCATTCTTCTAAACCCCTTTTGAAAATTGGCTCCCGGACTATGTTTATCCCACCATGCTACCGACTAAACCTTTTCTATTCAGCTCGATGGGATAGGTTCAAAATGATTAGCGACACTTTCTTCGTTAAGAAATCTGTAGTATGTTCTCTTCCGGCAGTGCGATAATTTAGTCCCGCACTCCGGTAAGACTCATAACTTAAGATTTTGTCTCTCTTCATGCTCCACTCAGCCTTGTGACTTCTTAATTGTTTGGATGTCCCTATCCGCACCATGGGCTGATCCGACTCTGGGAAACTATTGGGGTTTCCGAGCGGTGATGGCCAGGGTGTGGTGTCACATACATTTCCCTTGTAACTTCGGATACTTAGTAGTTAGCACTTTTGCCAATGTAGGAAAGCACTGCGAAAACATATTAATTATTATTTTATTTGCTGAACAAACCTCTCGCACTGCACTGCAAAGCAGGGCAACTTATGTATAAACCTAATGACAGGTTAAATGGTTGGTTCCATAGGACCGGTGATGGGCAAGATGCGTATCCCACCGAATTCCATAAGAATGTCTGGGCATGATATTTAGATCTGCCATGCCCTTGCGGGAAGGACATTTACGGTGGGTATTCATCTCTCTCACCCCCACCATAACGATAGGACATGGTCTAATAATGCTTTCATGTCTTGTAACGTTTTATGTGGTTACGGAGCGGGGTGTCCAGATTCTTATCCGGTTCGGAGATCTTACTAAGTAACATGTATGAGCGCTGTCTTCAGTATTTATGTCTTGGGGCATCTGTTCTCAGTGACAGCCGTGTCTAATAGCTAGGTAGATACCAGCCATTTGCGGGCAAAAATAGTTCTTGTTTCAAAAACAACTAAACGCTAATGAAGCAAAGCAGAATGCCTGCATAAATAAAGCGGCAACTACTAATTCAGCATACTAAGAATCACATAAGACGGTGACGAGGGAATCCATCGGGAATCACCCGTCCCGTCGTCACGTAAAACAGCACTCAACCCTATAGTCATAATCTCACTAGGTATGGTCTTTTCTTTCTCAAAGCATTTTTGGTTGAAATATTAGAGTGGGCCCATTTTTGCCTACTACTCTTCTCCCGCTTTAAGCAGCGGCGACACCTTCCCGAGATGGAGGCCCGCGCGAGGCACTTGCCTCTCGCAAGGATTCAGCGACGACGGTCCACGCGAGGATAATACTCCTCACCCAAACTAGCACTAGGAGTAGTGCCCGTGTGAGCCACATAACTTTTTGTCCGAGATAACCTTCTTCCTTTCAGCTTAGAGGTATAATAACTTATATTAAGTTAACTAGTTAAGTCTCGTGTACGGGAGCCTCCCTTGCGGGGATACCTCTGCGGACCTACAAGTCTGTGTGGTACATGTACCTCCGGGAGCCCCATGTTTAAAAGTTCATCTACCTGTCTCTATGTCTCGTATTTTCATATGCTCTTATTTTACTATTATCTAGCATATTTATAACTGTTTAGGTAAACTCATTGTATAGACTTATATTTTTAGGTCACCAAAATCAAATCTTGTAAGTCCATAGATCACGAAATTGCTATGGACAGGCATACTGGTGACACAAATTCTTGGGATGAGACCATTGTGTTTAATGTTCGAGATGATGGTCGCACGGCCCCACCGGAACGATTGAGTTCCACCAGGCTTAGGAGCCGGTTTTTGTTACCCGCAGGGCAGTCTCGTACAAGGTCCGTCACCCCGAGAACGGATGCTAACCAGCGTCATCATTCGTCATGCACTTGCGGCGCGGCGAGTTGACATGATACACCGGAATGGCCCGACACTACCCGGCGAGCTACAGTAGCCCAGTGACCCTGTGAATCGTGTTTTACCGACCATTACCTCCATGACACTTCCAGCCCGCTCGCCGTCTCAATCCTTAGAAAATAATGCAGAGGTATTTATTTGTAATTAGTTTTCCTCTTCTGCTATTTACAAATATCACTTTTGTTGGTATGGGGATCCCTACTATTTCCGGTTTTCATTGTCTTCATCTGTAGTGGGGAAGAGGTGTTTTTCCACGCTCAAGACATCAGAGGTCAGTATATATGACCATTTTATTTTTGTCTTGTTGGTTGTGTCATATTATTATTTAACATGGTGGTGGTTAATGTCTCTTAATTGTGGTTCTTTCAGAGATTTTTTTGAAAATGAAGCAATTCTTCTTTTTCCAATGTCTAGTAATACTTATTTTAAGTATTAGAGAACGTGCTATTCATTTAGAGCAGTGCTTTTTGTTTCCTAACCTTCCTCAGAAAGAGGGTGGGTGGGTGTGGGGAGCGCATTTGCCTTTTGATCAATCTCTCTTCATCGGTCGATTATCCGATGCATAATTCTATTCCTGGTTGTGTTTTCGGACACAATTTCAGATGTTTTAAATCTCTTGAAAATTCAAAGAGCTAGTCTCTTCGAGGGTGAAATGGTTTTAGGACCTTGCCTCACTACCGCCAAATTTGCTTTCAAATTCTGGCTTTTATCATGAGTGCTAGGGAGGTAAGTATGTTCTCATGACGTGATAAGAAGAACATTTTTTTTCACGAGTGAGATGACATACTTACCTCCCTAACAGGATTCCAGCCTCTCCACCCCACAGAGGCCTGGTCCTTTGTTTATTTGAATAGTTGCTTCTATGTCAGCCAATATTTAGTAACAGAAGTACCAGTATGCGCATGTGCAGAGGTGGGGTCTGACATGTGCATGAATGTGTACATTCCACCTGCCCAGTAGGGGCACCTAGCTTTTTATAATTCTGAATATCATTGAATTTAGAGCTGATATACTAGTATATCAAGTGTTAGGGAGGTAAGTATGTCATCTCACTCGTGAAAAAGAAATTTGATAAATTTTCTTATTCTGAATGACAACTCCATTTCCTAAATTTCATCTTAAGAGGAAACCTTGAAATAGAAGATGATCTGAAATCTAATATGGCAGACAGCCACTGGCGGGCATCTTGAAAATTGGTTTCCGGACAATAACTCCATGACCATTTAGCACATCACTTTGAGACTTCAGAGGATGACAGGTATAGGTCTGAGGAAGAAATCACTATTTTCTGAAAGCTCTCATTCATTGGTCTGTCGTTAGGGTGGTAGGGTTGCACGATTTTTCGATTATTCGCTTAATCGCGATCATATAATTCAAAATGATCGTGGACAATTATAAAATGAAATAATCGTATAATCGCCATGTTGAAATTTTTGTCAAGACACTTTTACGCTTGTGAAACTCTGCTCGCGTTACCAATCATGGAAACAAACATCCGGCTATCAGCCGAATGTGTGAATGATTAAATAAACTAAATAAATAAATAACTGATTTGTTTGTATTGACTCATGATTAGTTTTAGATGAATAAATATTGTTCACTTGGTCGCTATTTGTCATTGTTGTTGTAATCACACACGCTTGTCCCGCATTCCCCATTCTCTGAATGGTTATGCGCTAACGGTTTTCCCAAAAAAGTTCTATAACTGATACCACAGAAATTCAACGCATTTTCTCACGTAAGAAATCTCACCGCCTACGCCTATGTTTAATGTATACCTCAAAACATCACCGGGGAAGTGAAATTATTTGATTTGAGCGCCTAAATATTGCGTATCCTTTAATAAAGGTAATATCAAAATGAATCCACAATTTGATATAAAATGGCGTCACGAAAAAAATACAAATCACGTGATTCACCTCCAATTGAAGAGTATTTTAGAGCGAGTACTCGGATATAAATATTCTGGAATCAGGTACTCGGAACTCGGGAATTTCTATATATTATCATTGCGCGATAGGAACTGAGTATTATACTGATCTGAATAACGGGTACCCGTTTGATAAACTGCCGTTAGCGTATAATATCTCGCGAGAACACGCCGCCTCCCATCGCAAAAAATTCGCTGGTTCGCCAACTTAAGAAGCCGGCCATGTTGTCGTTCATAATAATTCAATTTGGATCATTTAATGTTGATCGGCGTTACAAAATTAATGCACATTTTCTCCCGTACTTGTTTGGTACATTAAATTTGGTCTTAAAATATATTTATAAGGAAGCTATTTAATCACGCCAAGACTGTTTTAAGCGCATTTTAACTACAAAAGTGTGGAATAAACTTTATTATATCTTGAACATATGTGGCCTACTATTAGTATTAATCTAATAGGTGGTCGAGATTTACAAATCTGAGGCCTGTATTGACTTCTAGAAGGGCTGAAAATGTATCATGGCAGAGATCGGTCTGAAGTAGGCACACCCTGTGACACGATTGTTATTATTATACACGCTATTCTTACAAATTATCTGCTGAGTTAGGGGGTGGGCTTCTAATACAGAGTTTTGCCGTATTGAAACTGCTAAAAAATCAGTGGAGCTCATATGTCAAAGTTAGGGGGTGGACTTCTATTAGAGCATAGGCTACAATTAAACGAAATACGGTACCTTCCGTTTTCCGTCTAGAAAAATCTTGATACATTCCTTTGTTTGCAATCAGCAAACTGCGTATTCTGTCCATGTATGTATACCCATGTGCCTAACCCATAATCGTACAATCTGCAGAGGCGTAATAACGTCCTCTAAGAAGCATTGACGTAGTTAATATACATAGTTCATGATTAATCGTATGATCGCGATTATTTTTCTTAAATGATCGCGATTATGAAAGGTGAATAATCATGCAACCCTACAGGGCGGGGTATTACTGTACATGTATGCACCATTTGCGGAGCTCTTGGTAAATGGGAAGTAAACTTGGTGTATGGATGCATTATACTCTGAAGGTGTCCAGTGTATGAAAAGTAGGTCAGTATGACTTGTTTTTCATGCATCATTCACTGAACATTACAGAAAATGTTTTGAGTGGGCTGTAGTTTCAAGAGCTTTTAGTATGCAGGAACTAAACTTGGTGTATGGATGCATTGTACTCTGAAGGTGTGTAGTGTATGAAAAGTAGGTCAGCATCCGGCCATAGTTTCAAGCCTCCCTGAAGTGTAGGCTTGTGAGATTATTGCTTATAGTGATCACGATCGATTATTAGCTCACCTGGCCAGAATGGCCAAGTGAGCTTATGCCATGGCTACCATCCATCGCCTGTCTGTCAGCTTTTGTTTTAAAGCGCTACTGCTCATTTCCACCTAATTTGGCAGGAAGGTCCCTAGGGAGGTAGGCTTCAGAACTTTTACACAGAATTTTGATTGGACAATTTTTCCGGCGGCCATCTTGGATGTCAGAAAATTTTGGGAAATACATGTAAGATAAAAGCCTACTCATTAACTGCTTGGCTGATTTCAAGCAAACTTGCTAGACTGGTATGCTTCAGAACTTGTATACAGAATTTTGATTGGTCAATTTTCTCAGCGTCCATCTTGAATTTTCAGAAAAATAGTTGAAAATCGTTTAAAATGCTACTCTTCATTAATTGCTTTGGCAATTTCAACCTGATTTGGTGTCAAGAATACTAGGCTAATAGGTTTCCGAACATATATACAGAATTTTGATTGGCTAATTCTTTCGGCGGCCATCTTGGATTTTCTGAAAATTTCTGGAAATCAGTTAAAAGCCTACTCATTAATCACGGGTCCAATTCCAATCAAACTCATGGGAAGGACCTTAGATTAGTATGCTTCAGAACTTATATACAGCATTTTGATTGGACAATCTTTTCAGCGGCCATCTTTTGGCGGCAAATTGTTTAATTATATAACGCTACTCCTCATTAACATCTTGGGTAATTTCAGCCAGACTTGGCTGGAAGGATACTAGGGTGGCAGGTTTCAGAACTTGTATACAGAATTTGATTGATCAATTTTTTCAGCGCCCATCTTGGATTTTCGGAAAATGAGTTAAAAGCCTACTCTTCATTAACCACTGGGCCGATTTCAGTCAAACTCAGTGGGAAGGACCCTAGAACAGTATGCTTCAGAACTTGTATACAGAATTTTGATTGGATAATTTTTTCAGTGGCCCGCTTGAATTTTCAGAAAATTGGCGGGAAATTGTTTAAAACGCTACTCCTCATTAACTTCATGGCCAATTTCAGCCAGACTTGGCTGGAAGGACCCTTTGATGGTAGGATTCAGAACATGTATACAGAATTTTGATTGGTCAATTTTTCCAGTGGCCATCTTGGATTTTCCGCCCTCTAGAAAATCTATTCCGAATTTTAATACGTCAATGTTTTGGTGGCCAAGTTTGATTTTCTGAAAATTATCCGGAACCATTTAAAGATGGTACTCCTGAATCACTATTCCAATTTCAACAAAACTTGGGTCGAACAATTCTATAAGGGTAGGCTTCTAAATGTCAAATGAGAATCTGGATTGTTCTATTTTTTTTGTGGCCATCTTGGATTTTCCAAAAATTATCCATGTCTCTTTAAATACAAATGGTTCAAATGTTAATGTTCCAGGTGAGCATCACAGGCCCTTGAGCCTCTTGTATTAAAATAATCATGATGACTCGATTAACCAGCCTCAGCACAAATTACCCAAACAATGGGGTAAACAAATTACAGTATTAATGACGAAAGCTACAATGGTGTTCAGAAGTGTCTATTTCCAGGTCAAAGAGAAAACTATTTTTGAAACTGTAGTTCTACAACCAGCATTTTCTTTAAATACTGACTGTTCTAATGGTCCATATACGTGTAGTGTCCTTTGCTGACAGGTGTCACTATTTTCATTTTCATTGTCTATCCAGAATCCTAGAAACTTGTACTCTACATTGACACAAGAGTTCCGTAAAGTGGATGAGAATGTACGACAGTTGGAGCATGCGGCTGGTGCGTCGAGTGACCCACAAGAAGAGCAGATTCTTGCTCATATCTGCGGACAACTTGGTCAGTTTCTGACTGCTAGGCAGAAAACAATGGATTTGTATCCTTTTTGACTGTTGTGCGATAGCGACACATGTAGCTCTTTCTGAACTATGTGTGCAAACATTATGGTGATACATGTATATTCTGCTGACTGAATTGAAACTGATATTTAAGGAAACATCAGCTTCCAGGGAAAGTAGTTTCAAAATATTTGTCTGTATATTTGTCTTGCAATGGAGATACCAGGATGTTAGGTATTAATGTTTACACAGACATTAAAACTTAGATTAAATTTGGTCAGGAAAATTTCAATTTTCTCGTAGAAGAAATTCATTTGCAGACCAAGATAAGAAAACTTGAAAATTTATTCCAGGAATGACTGCATGTCTATATGTCTATTATTGATCCATTCATTTCAATGACAACATTAAAAAAATAGTCTATTTGCCAGCAAATGGATATTATTTGATACCAATGCAGACCAGGTTTTGGTCGGATTAGCCCTTTAATGGTCAGATTTGGTCAATTTAAAGGTTATCGAGCCAGTCATTCCAATGGTTAATTTTTAAACGTTGTATTCTCTTGACCTGTAAATGGATGTTCCACAAGACCATAACAGAAGCCGGTTTAGGCCGGCTTGTCCATTAAAGCGTTATAAAGAGTTAGTTTGCCTGGGCTTTTTTTTGTACCTCAACGAATGAATGGTGTAGTATGGCAAATCTATTTCTAGCTATGCCCCACCCATGTCTAGCTATGCCCCACCCATTTCTAGCTATGCCCCACACATTTCTAGCTATGCCGCACACATTTCTAGCTATGCCCCAACCCATTTCTAGCTATGTCCCACCCACACATTTCTAGCTATTCCCAACTCACCCATTTCTAACTATGCCCCAGCCGCCCATTTCTAGCTATGGCCCACCCATCCATTTCTAGCTATGCCCCACCCCTTTGTAGCTATTCCCCACCCATTTCTAGATATGCCCCACCCATTTCTAGCTATTCCCACCCATTTCTAGCTATGCCCTACCCATTTCTAGCTATGCCCCACTCAACCATTTCTAGCCATACCCCACCCATTTCTAGCTGTTCCCCACCCACCCATTTCTAGCTATGCCCCACATACCCATGTCTAGCTATGCCTGACCCATGTCTAGCTATGCCCCACCCATTTCCAGCTATGCCCCACACATTTCTAGCTATGCCGCACACATTTCTAGCTATGCCCCAACCCATTTCTAGCTATGTCCCACCCACACATTTCTAGCTATTCCCAACCCACCCATTTCTAGCTATGGCCCACCCATCCATTTCTAGCTATGCCCCACCCCTTTCTGGCTATTCCCCACCCATTTCTAGCTATGCCCTACCCATTTCTAGCTATGCCCCACTCAACCATTTCTAGCCATACCCCACCCATTTCTAGCTGTTCCCCACCCACCAATTTCTAGCTATGCCCCACATACCCATGTATAGCTATGCCTGACCCATTTCTAGCTATGCCACACCCATTCCTAGTTAAGCTCCACCCACATTGTGTGCATAATTATTTGAATCGATTTTAACACTGAACAATGAATTCCCAGAATACCAATGTCAGGATAACTACACGGGTAAGCCGTTGAATGTTTTGAAATTCATTTGACTTGGAACTGTTGCTTCCATGATAATGGCAGCAACAGCTCTAGGTAGTTAAATTAGTTTCAAAATATTCAGCAAAATGTTTATTGAATTGTAAATTCACCAAAGACATACAATTCAGATACATTGATGATGTGCCTTTACCGCTTTCATGACAGACCTGCTTTATTTGTTTGTGATGTCAGCTAGCGAGTGACAGATCTTAATTGTGATGTCAGATACGTGAGTGACAGATCAATTTCCTCCATTGTATGGTTGCGCTGTTCATCGATTGGTGATTATTCAAAGTCAAATATAGCCATATGAGAATGATGACTATCGGGGAAATCAGTGTTTAGCCAACAATAGACCTTTTGGATCAGATTTAGAATTTCTTATGTCCAAAGGCTTGCATGGACTGATGTCATGGAACTGGTTTCTGTTGCATAACATTTGAATACATGGAAATGTTAGAAACCATTGCGTAGTGCTGGTGAACCTTGCCAGATAGAATTTTTATGATGTATGACCTTTTGATCATGCCCTCGACTCCCCCATCCAGGTGGTAGCACCCAATATAAATGCCATCTTGCAATCCGCAAGATTAGCGATCATATGGGTAACTTGCATAGCAAATTTTTACATTTTGTATAACCCTTTCATGCGTTAATATATTTACAAAAGTTCTTTGAACTAAATTAATTTTCAAAATTTTCAGTAAATCTGACATTTTTCTCAAAATCATAAAAAATATTTTGTTGAAATAAATGAAATTACGTCTCGCACCAAACTGTAACAGCCATGGCTGCCCCATACTTTACCAATGGTACATCTGACAATGCTATGTGATTAGAAATAAAATCTCAATACATGTATGCCTTATGACGAGTTTTTTGCGATATTACTGCATTTGTCCAGTAGGTAAGCTGCCAATCTTCTTAAAATAACTTCAACGCATATGCTGGTACCGTACAATGTATTTCACCACACAAAACGCCTGCATAACTCAGACAGCTAGCAGCTAAATGGAGAACACTCTTCCAGGGAAAAAGGTTGTCATGGCCATTGGTAAAGTATGGGTTGGCCTTGGCCTTTACAGTCTGGAGGGAACAGGGAGGCCTGGGCCAGTACAGGCAGCAATGTGTTAAATCCTAACAAACATTTTCATAGGAGATACCGTGACGGACAGACAGATGGAGGCGATCATAACATCCAAAAAAAATTGATAAGATATTAAGTGGTGGTGTTTGCCGGCGGTCGGCAAAGTGGTTTCGCACGATAGCTTCACTACTGTTTATCGGATCGCTTTGCACCTTCATAGGACAATCGAAATTGATGATGATCCGAAATCCAGGATGGGCGCCAGCCACTGTCGGCCATCTTGAAAATTAGTTTCCGCATGATAACTTCTTTATCGTTTATCGGATCGCATTGAAACTTGATAGGGTAGTTGGACTAGGTATGGGGAGGAAACCTATCGAAATTGACAATGATTCGCAATCCAAGATGGCCACCAGCCAACTGCAGCCATCTTGAAAATTGGTTTCTAGATGATAACTCCGGTACCATTTATCGAATCCCTTTGAAACTTCATAGGGTGGTTGGACTAGTTCTGGAGAGGAGACCTATCGAAAATGACGATAATTTTAAATCTAAAATTGGTTTCTGTGCGGTAACTCCAATTCTGGTTGGTGGATTGCTTTGAAACCTCATAGGGTTAATGGACAAAGCCTGACGAAGAAACTGATAAAATTTGAAGGTGATCCGAAATCCAGTATGGCCACCAGCCACATCTTGAAAATTGGTTTCCGAAGGATAACTCCATGATCATTTAGTGGAACGCTTCGAAAGTCCAGAGAATCACTGGTCTAGGTCTGAGGAAGAAATCATTATTTTATGAAAGCTGTCATCCATTGGTTTGTCGTCATGGCGGGGTATTATACGCCGTTTGCGGAGCTCTTGTTTCAAAATATGAGATAAATACGTACGATATATTTTGGATTATTGAATGTTATATAATAAAATATAAATGTGCCTAAAAGCGATACAGAAAGCTCCTTAACCCTCCTGTATGAAGCTATGAGCAGATGACAACGATGGGTAGTAACCGAAACATGAACTATGAGGACTTGGTCATCGTCATCACGGAGATCATCCATTATCATCAGAAAAACTTCCATCATCCAATACTGAGTAACATCAAGTCA
Source organism: Chaetoderma sp. LZ-2023a (assembly GCA_034401795.1). Classification (NCBI taxonomy): domain Eukaryota; kingdom Metazoa; phylum Mollusca; class Caudofoveata; order Chaetodermatida; family Chaetodermatidae; genus Chaetoderma; species Chaetoderma sp. LZ-2023a. Next base: position 28,257,586 of record CM067375.1, on the reverse strand, counting down.
AGCTTCAGGTAAGATTAAACACATTCATGTTGAAAGATGTGAAAAACATGTACAGTGTAGCTCATAAGTAAGCTAACATGTTTCTAAAACAAAGAAAAACATGTTCGTTATACCCTCGCTGCTTTGAAATGATGGAGTGATTATGCTTTTGCTTCTATCCGTCTGTGCGTCCGCACATTTGGTTTTCGCTTAACCCTTTAACACTTATATCAGTCAAAAACATCATAAATCTGTTAACCGTGCTACAAGGTGACCTCAAGACAACAGGACTCGGTACACTCAAATGAGGAATAGATCTGAGCAGAGGAAGCTAAGGTTTTTGACTGAGGACAAGACATAGTGGTCAAAAGCGAAGAAGGACTGATCACAGCTGTACTGTAGGATGTTTCTTCTACTATAGGCGCAGAATACAGTAATCAACCATACCATACATACTTAAATTTTAGTTTCAAAATATTCAACAGAATGTTTATCGGCAGCAACAGCCTCCAGTTAAATTAGTTTCAAAATAATCAGAATGTTTACATGTATTAAATTGTAAATGCATCAAACGCTTGACAAAAAGTAATACGTCATCATGATTGTTACATCAGCTTACGTGTACCAGTAATTGATAACGACATATACTTGAGTGACAGATGGGACTCATCCACTGATAATGATGTCATATAGTTGAGTGACAGACTGAATACATCCACTGATAATGACATCATATAGTTGAGTGACAGATTGGATCCCTCAATAGCATGTTTTATTTTCCAGCTTCGAGTGTGACATCATTCAACATTTGCTACAAGCTCAGATTCTCATACAGGAGTGGCAGTTTTTACCCGCGTTGGTACAGCTTCATGAGGCTAATGCAAAACTTGTGTCATGGGGAGCACCAGTCCTGCCAAATAAAGAGGTATATGATCATATCGAGCAGTATATCATTTATAATATTTTGAAATTATTCAACTTTAACCCTTCAACCCTCAAAGTTTTTTTAACGAAAATTTCAGTTTTTCTCACTGAAAATTCCATTAGCAGACCAAGACCAAATTTTCTCAAAAGCAGTGCAGAAGCCATTTTTGGCTTAAATGAGTGTTAAAGGGATTTATTGATCAGATTTGGTAAATTTTCTCACCGAATAATTTCCAAACAACGCAGCAAGCGAAGACTATTTTTTAAATTTTACTAGCTAGTGAACTATATGATGTCATTATCAGTGGATGTATTCAGTCTGTCACTCAACTATATGATGTCATTATCAGTGGATGAGTCCCATCTGTCACATAAATCTTCAAAAATAATCTTCGCTTGCTGCGTTGTTTGGAAATTATTCGGTGAGAAAATTTACCAAATCTGATCAATAAATCCCTTTAACACTCATTTAAGCCAAAAATGGCTTCTGCACTGCTTTTGAGAAAATTTACCACCAGAATAGACTGGGTCGATAACCGAGCCAGTCATTCCAGTGGTAATTTAAAAAAAATAGTTTTCTCTTGGTCTGCAAATGGACATTTTTTGTGAGAAAACTGAAATTTTTTGTAACAAATTCGAGGGTCAAAGGGTTAAAGGGTTTAATTACAGCAGTTTTCAAAGATTTACAAAATTGAATAGCACACAATGACATAAGAGTAAGATTCTGTACTATACAAACTAAGGTAAACTCTATATCTGCTAGGTAACGGCTAGTGAATAATCACTAAGGTTAGTAGAATCTAGTGATCACTAGCTAGTACTGCTGGCTAGTGGCTCATCCAGGTTAATTTCAAACCCTGATGATATACAGTTATCTGCAAAAGTGTGTCAAAATTTAAAAAGTTAATTGTAAAAGGTACTCAGTTTATTAATCCTGTATACCCTCACCACTCTGATGTCAATATTCTATCTTTTACTGAGTCAAATAGCGTAGAAACTGGTGTATATTTTTCAACAATTTTGGTGAACAATAAAGCTGTCTATGACAGCGACATCTTCCACCAAATTTGTTGAAAAATGAACACCAATTCATCTTTTAATTTAATTTGAAAATTAAACATTTTGACATCAGAGTGGTAAGGGTCAAATCTTTACTACGAGACTAACCCATCAGCTACTGAAATAGCATATTCCTATATTGCATTTATTTTCATGCGACAACTAGTGTTATTTTTTGTCGAGGCCTGTGTGAAATGCGGACAATTGCTCAATATCGATTCATATTATATCTGACTTGTGGTGCACAGCCATACACGAAGAATTACATATAGAAGAATGTTAAGTTTTTTCAAAAAGGACCCAAGGACTGTAGCTTACCCCTTTAATGCTCAGGAAAATCAAGATATTTACTTGTCGAATGTCCCTTTGCATGCCTGAAGACTATTTTTGAAAATTTACCCCTGTAATCTGGCTAGCTAGGCATTCCAGTTGTAAATTTTCAAAAATATTCCTCTTATTCTGCGAATGAAGATTCCTCAAGACCACTGCAAAAGCCTTAGGTCATTGATAAATAGAAACATTATTATAATTGAGTTTAGGAATCTTTCCAAAATGAACATGAACGTAAACTACTGTGCTGAGGGATTACATTAATGAGACTTACAGAAACTCGTAAACTAATTATTACAGTATCTAGTCTCTGATACAGGAATTGGTGAAAGTTTGAAATGCTTTGCATTTCACTGTTCATATTTCTAAACCAGTCAAATTAAAATTGAACCGAAAAGATACAGTACAGCTCATAAGTAAGTTATAATATTTCGAAAACAAAAAGAGAAGTATGTTAGTACGATTTTAAACATGATGTAAGAAAGATTCTGTTGAATGGTTTGAATATAATTCACATTTCCAGCGTACCCACCCATCATATGACGTCATAATGAACTGTGTGGTGTGTACGATGACATCATAATGAATGACGTCATGAATGACGTCGATAAGTACGTCACGAATGCATATTTGATGACGGTCTATGGGCTGTCGTCCACATTGTTTGCTTTTACTATTTAATAAATATTCTGTTGAATATTTTGAAACTAATTTGACTGGGTGCCGTTGCTGCCTATGGCAGCAACGGCACCCAGTCTAATTAGTTACAAAATATTCAACAGCTTCCCTGTATAGTTTTCAGGAAATTGATAGCTAGGGCATTCAGGGATCGATCAATCCCAACACGGCGAGGTGTTGGTGGGGCTTAGCTAGTGATGGGCGGGGCATAGCTAAAAATGGAAAGGTCCATTGGATTGGAAGACAAAATGCGGCTTTAACCCTTTAGCACTCATATCATCCCAAAACCGCTTCTGCAGTAGTCTTGAGAAATGTCCATTTGGCGTCCAAGAGAAGACTATTTTTTGAAAATTTATCACTGGAATGACTGGCTCGATTACTGAGCCAGTCATTCCAGTGATAAATTTTCAAAAATAGTCTCTTGTTCTGCAAATTGACATTTTCTATGAGAAAATATAAATTTTCTTGAATAAATTCAACGGTTAAAGACAACAATGTCTTTGAATTCAATTATGTTCAAAATATTCAACAGAATGTTTTTTGTTTTTTTAGAAACATGTTAAGTTATTTCTGAACTGTACTGTACAGTACATATATTTAGATTTATGGACCTTCATAAATTATGGTGTTAACGTTTAATACGATCATCTATAGACTAAACCATACATGTCATAAAGCATAATATACATGTATGTCAGTACATGAAAAAATTAATTCATCAGAATTCACTTTTCGTTAATTAACAAGCTTCCGGGAGATGAGGTAAATATGGTTTTAATGTCCCCCTCGGATATGTCACCGACTAGCATGGCAGCATTCCAAACATGTGCGACGCTCAGTTGGAGAGGAGCGTGTATGCCGGCACCACGGCGTGATGTGTGTATCTATATAACATTGTGTTGTTGCGCATGTATTATTTGCTATTCATGTTGTGCATTAATTTTTGTTTCACCCATCTGTAGTAAACAGATTTTTTTAAATAATTCGGACCCTCAGTCCGCCATTAAAGTATTTTGTGAGTATCATTCCACAATGGCTCGTTGTGGAATATAGAAATGTTTTCATGTCAAGCAAAGATGCAATCAGAATCAGTCTTGGTGTCAATTCACCTTTCCAGAGTACCCACCCATCATATTACGTCATAATGAACTGCGTGGTGTGTACAATGACATCATAATGAATGACGTCGATAAGTACGTCACGAACGCATATTTGATGACGGTCTATGGGCTGTTGTACAAATTGTTTGCTTTTACTATTTAATAAATATTCTGTTGAATATTTTGAAACTAATTTGACTGGGCGCTGTTGCTGCCTATGGCAGCAACAGCACCCAGTCTAATTAGTTACAAAATATTCAACAGCTTCCCTGTATAGTTTTCAGGAAATTGATAGCTAGGGCATTCGGGGATCGATCAATCCAAACACGGCGAGGTGTGGGTGGAGCTTAGCTAGTGATGGGCGGGGCATAGCTAAAAATGGAAAGGTCCATTACATGCCAATGTAATTAATTACAATTACATTGCAGCAATCAATTATTACAATAATATTACATTTGTCAAGTTTGTACATGTTATTGACCCGAAGTCTTTTTCAGGATTACTTGTTTTGATTAAGAGATATTTAAGTTTATTTAAGGGGAGTTGATTGATGAGGAAGGATTACCACAGTCGACTAATCAATGTTGAGCTTTTGTCAGTCGATTGACTTTAACATTTCAAGAACATTGTCCATTTTTGGCATCTAAAGAAATTAAAGTTGAACCATTTCTTATTTGTCTAATTTCTATCTATTGTCAGAATTAGTTAAAACCTTTCATTGTGCCGTGAAATACATAGCTGTTGTACTGCTTACAGTACATGTAATGTAGTGGTCTGATCTGCCACTCATGTATCTGACCTCATAATTAAATACGTCATATGTTAGCTGACATCACAATCAAATACGTCACATGTTAGCTGAGGTCACAATCAAATACATCACATGTTAGCTGAGGTCACAATCAAATACATCACATGTTAGCTGAGGTCACAATCAAATACATCACATGTTAGCTGAGGTCACAATCAAAATGATGTATAGCTATATCCTGAAACTTGAATAATTTCTACTGATCTTAGAAAAGATTGAAATTGAAATATTCTGTAGAATATTTCAATTTCAACCTTTTTAAATTACTTTTTAGTGAAATCGATCAGGAAAATGTACATTTTGCTCAATGGGTGCATGTCCAGGCCAAGAGAAGACTATTTTTGAAAATGTATCAATGGAATGACTGGGTCGATTTTTGAGCCAGGCATTTCTGTGATACATTTTCAAAAATAGTCTTCTCTTGGCCTGCAAATGTACTATTTAACTTTATAAACACCATTGAAGTTTTTGTCATTGATATGCTTTCGTCATTAATATGCTTTTGTTATTTTCTTGGTAATTTGTACCTGCGATGATTAATCGAGTATTCACGATTATTCTTAAATAATTGATCGTGATCACTCAAAACAATCGCACAAGCCTAGTTTGTACAGTCATGACAGTGTTTGTATCCTTATAGAGAGAAAGCGTTGTTTTAAAGCGTGACTCACAACTACTGTAGTACATGTAGCGATATGTCCCGGTAACTGTCCATCATTCTGTCAGTGAAATTGTTGATATTCCTGACAATGCTGCTTACTTAATTGCCATAGGCATGTTTTTTGTGATCTGTTAATCCTTTAGCAATCAATCTTAATAACAACGGTTAGCACTAAAAGTGTTTGCTGTGTGCCTGACGCTTGTCTTCACTTGGTGAAGCACAATGTCTGAATGATCTGAGCACGGAATGGGCGCCCCTTTTATACCATTGGGGTGGTGGGATATGCGCATGCCTGGTGGGGTTGGTGGCGGATTGGCAGCTTGGGGGGGGGGGGGTGGTTTTGGTGTCTTGGTGGCCAAAAACGGCTTCTGCAGTTGTCTTGAGAATTGTCCATTTACAGAGCAAGATGACTATTTTTGAACATTTATCACTTGATTGACTGGCTCGATACCAGAGCCAGTCATTCCAGCAGTAAATTTTCAAAAAGCTTTTCTGTTGGTCTGCAAATGGACATTTGCTATGAGAAAATTAAAATTTTCCTGAACAAATTTGAGCCTTAAAGGGTTAATTAAAGTGTTTGATTGCAGCATTTGTTTTTCAAAGACCGTACAATTCTTAGCTTTAGAAGATTGACTTGAACTGTAGCATGCTTAGATTTAACAAATATCTTTGAAAACCTACATGTATTGTATATACATCCTCACAAAAACCTTTTCAGTATGTTAAAATTAGATCACATCATAATGACTGAACTTTTAATACTTTAGCTGTCAAGATCTGTCAGGAACATTGAAATTTTTGTTTTGTGACTGTCGATTTGCAGGGTAGTATTTTTTTTAAATTTACCACTGGAATAACTGGCTCAGTAACTGAGCCAGTTATTCCAGTGGTAACTTTTGCAAAAATCGTCTTTGTTTGGCCTACAAATGAACATCCCTCAAGACCATTACCAAGGCCTGTTTTAGTCGCTGACCAGTTTAAAAGTTTGAAAAAAGGTCTGTGAAAATAGTAAAACATCTGCAAAGGTAGTAAAATATTTTTTAAATGTTTGAATAAAGTCCTTAGAAGTGCTTGATTTTGTACTTTCCTTAAGCCTATGAATTTTCCTAACCCTTTAGTGACTAAATCTGATCATTTAAATTTTCAATTTTCTGTTCGAAAATGTCCATTTGCAGACAAAGATGATTAGGTTTGAGAATTTATCACTTGAGCGACTGACTCGGTTATCAAGTAGTCATTTCAATGGTAGTTTTCAAAAATAGTCTCTTGGTCTGCAAATAGACATTCCTTAAGACCACTATAAAGGTTTGCTTAGGCATGAAAGGGTTAAAGGTTCGTAATCTGCATGGAAATCCTTGAAAGTCGGTTACCGAGCCAGTCATTCTTGTATTATTTCAAAAATAGTATTCTCTTGGCCTACAAATGGATATTCCTCAAGACCACTGCAATGACCGGTTATGGCCGGCTTTGTCAGGAAAGAGTTAAGTGGAATCTTTAGGTTTCGGCTTCTTTCTGTCAGCTCCTAAATACATGAAAATCTTTCCAAGCCAAAAATAAAAACAAGTTAGTTACTGGTAGTACAATTTTGAACATAATTGGATTGTCTTGGAATGTTTTGGAATCCAATAATGTTCAAAACATTCAACAATATGTTTTATTTTGTTTTGGAAACATGTTTAGCTGATTTCACAACAGAATATTTAAATTAATTCATAACTGATTTTACGTATTTAATCTTTCACGTTCAAAGTTGAAATTTGTTATGTCCAAATATTATCTACATGTACACCATTACACAGAATCATAGCAAGAAAGTATGTTTGAATTATCGTCACCCGTAAGTGGAAGAGGGTGTTGGGATCAGGTCTGTCCGTCTGTCAGACCATCCATCTGTGCATGCGTGTGTGTGTGCCTGGAGCTGTATACAAAAAAAACTACTGATCCGATTTGGCTAAAATTTTTACACAACTAAGAAACTTGCTGTGCAATAGGATTTCCAGTCTTTTGGGTGTGATCTGGATAAAAGAACCCGGATGCGGATTGGATCAAATTCAAGATCTATAGATATCTCCGAAATGACTGGTCAAATTCGGCTTTTATTTTAACACAGCCATGTGTATGACCATACACTAGAATTCCACAATTTTGGACATTATGTGGGTATTATCTTAAAAGTCTGATAAAAAAAATCTGGAAAAGATAACACAAAATCAGGGTAATGCCGAAAAATCTGAAAACTTTACAATGTGATAAAAACGGGAAGATGAAGTGCATGGTTCTGTGGCCAGCTATTACTGAATATATATATATATATATATATATATATATATATATATATATATATATATATACTTGACAGTGTATTGTTTTTTTATATAATTAGGTGAAAAAATCCATGTTTGGGAGTAGTTCCAACAAGAACTCTCACTTACCTGCTCTATACCAGTGGATACTGCGCTACAAAGGACTGCTTCTCTCTAAGGTAATGTTCCCCTCACCCTCACCCTGTATAGAGGAAAAGGGTATATAGAGGAATCTGATCTGTCACTCAAGTACACAGTCATATCTAGCATCATAATCAACTATGTCACCCGAGGCCATCCTTAAATAATATAAATTTGGTTATTCTCTCTGACTGACCCTCAAATAAATCTGCCGACTCCAAAAGTGTTTATGTAGTTTCCCGTAAAGAATTATTTAAAATTTATTCTGACTCTAACCTTCACTTAAGCCCATTGGAAAATAGAATCGACTCCTTTCGTCAAGATGGGCTCAAATAACCTTTAGAAACTTTTTGGTTTATAGTTTGTTTCAAGTTCATATAAAAAACTTAGTTTTGTTCTTTAAATTCATTTTGTAAACGTCAGCATGTGAAACAAAGAATTTCTGGGGAGAGCACAACCAATAATCTTTTAAGAATGACCTGATCAAAATGACTTACATGTAGCTCTTTCGTGAAAATCAAAAACTCTGTCAGGAAAGTGTACGCATTATATGCCTTTGATGAATTTACCAAATTTTTAATAAACATTCTATTGAATTGTTTGAAACTAATTTCATTGGAAACGGCCCGAGACAAATTAGTTTCAAAATATACAACAGCTTACCTCGTAATGTTACCTTGAAAATTACACTGGGAATTCAGGTTTCAAACTTTCAAATTGATTCCAACATATGTAAAAAAGCAGGAGAGCTTAGATAGAAGTGGGCGGGGCATAGCTAGAAATGTACCCCTCTATTGCAGTGTGCTTATGCACTGTGAGTGCGTATGTGTGTGTGTGTGTGCGTGCGTGCGTGCGTGTGCATGCGTGTGAGTGTTGTGCATGTGTGTCTGTGAGTGCATATATATATGTGTGTGTGTGTGTGCGTGTGCATGTGTGTGTGTGTGCATGTGTTGTCCATGCATATGTGTGCATTTGTGTGGATAAGCACTTGGTGCATGTATTAGTGTGCATGTTTGGTGAGCTGTGTGTGTGTATGAGTACGGCACAGTTTGGGTGCATGTCTCATTATACATATGATGGTGGAATATTTGCCCGGGGTGCAGGAGATTAGGAGGAAGCAGTTTGATAAAATTATACTGCCATTACTTTAGCACTTTGTATTTTACAGTATCCATATTCTCTTTCTTCTCAGTTTACGCTGTATTTTACAGTGTCCATATTCTCTTTCTTCTCAGTTTACGCTGTATTTTTATGATATCCTCTCCAAGCAGACTAACATGTCTGATATGAAGAGCATTATAACGAAATCTACAGAGGACTTTGTGACAAAGTAAGAATTCATATCACCATTACCAGGGCCTAAGGTAAAAGCTAGTGGGTCAGACCAGAGAACACTTCTACAGTCAGTACAGTACAGCTGGAAATAACGTACCATGTTTCCAAAACTGAATAAAATGTACTGTTGAATATTTTGAACATATTTGTATTCGAGGACATTGCTGCCTAAGGCAGCAATGTCTTCCAATCCAATTATGTTCAAAATATTCAACAGAACTTTTCTTACATCGTGTTCAAACTTGTACTAATTAATATGTTTCTTGTTTTGTTTTGGAGATGTGTTACGTTGTTTATGAAGTGTTCTGTACCATATGACCTATTTCTGGATTCACCTACTTGGTGGGTTAGTAGTAAGTGATATTGTATAGACACACTTCAGTGCCTGTTTACGATTAACACTTTAATCATGATAAAAATGGTACTCCATTAATTTACAGGGCAGGTTGCTTGGTTTCCTTGATCAAACGTATCCATTATATGTTTAATAGTATTACAAATATCTTCATTGGATATTGAGTCTTGATACTTTGTGCCGAAAAATCTCTATTTTAGCGGCGTGTTTATTGTCATCCCTCCCAAATAATTTCATCTGAGACTACATACATGTATGACGCAACCCCCCCCCCTCCCCCCTCCACCCCACCCCTGTGATACCAGCTGAATGTATTGCTAAAGCGTCTTGAAATTGTCTTTGAAAGAGTGTCTAACTTTCAAAATTTTTGTGATGGGTTTGGTGGGTTGTAGGAAGAGAGCTGGACACTGTCACTGGAAAGGGTGGAACACCACCTCCCAGATTATCGAGCCAGTCATTCCAGTGGTAAATTTTCAAAAATAGTATTTTTGGCCTGCAAATGGTTATTCATTGAGAAAAAATTACTTGGTTTTCTTGCTAAATTTTGAGCAAGAATAGAGCTAACGCGCAGTAGTAGATGATCTCGTAAACTAGGAATCCTAATTCGAAAAATAAGGAAATGAACGTGTGAGTGTTTGTGGCCTATAATGGATGAATCCAATCTGTCACTCAAGTATTGATGATATAATCAATTACGTCATTTATCGGTTGATGTCACAATCATAATTGACAGACAGTACACCATTATGAATCTGAATAGTCTGTCAGGTGTACGAATTGTATGTGCTTGATGGAGTTACTATGTAATAAATACTGTTGAAAATTTTGAAACTAATTTGACTGGGCAACAGCACATTCAACAGCTTACCTGCGTGTATACTGTAGTTGCCTTTATATTTGGGATTTTGAGATTTCAGGGTTCGATCGCTCCGAACACAGGACAACTGTGGGTGGGGGTTAGGTAGAAATTGGCGGGGCATAGTGGACTCTTCCATTGTTCTTGTCTTTTCAGGATTGTATCATTCCAGAAGAAATCTGATGCTCATAATGTGTCTCTGGTGCTGGATACTCACGGTCTCAATCATGCCTATCACGGTCATGGGTATCATCACCATGATACAAAAACTGACCCGCCTCATGGATTGGATAGCTATCCAGCCATATTCTCATATCCTGCAGTGAGTGTGATAGTGTGTTAGCTGGGATAGACCTGGTTTTTGCAAAGTATTGTCTAGATTATCCAATAGAGGGATGCAATCTGTCACTCAAGTATCGGACATCATAATCAAATATGTCACATGTTAGCCGATGTCACAATCAAAATGACCTAGCTACATCACAAAAATCAAAACGTCTGTCACGAAATTGTATTCTCTTTGATGACTACAATTTAATAAACATTCTGTTGTATATTTTGAAACTAATTTGACTGAGAGCTGATGCTACCATAGGCAGCAGCAGCTCCAAGTCAAATTAATTTCAAAATATTCAACAACTTACCTGTATTGTTAACTTGATATTTAGATGCTTGGAATTCATGTTTCAAAATTTCAAATCGATTCCAATGCGCGTAAAGAAGCGGGCTTGACTTAGCTAGGAATGTGCGAGGTATAGGTAAAAATGGATCCCTCTGTCAGCAAAATTTTTAATATTTTAGCAAATGTTTTAACCCTTTAACATTCCTATAGGCCAAAAACGGCTTCTGCACTGGTCTTGAAAATTGTCCATTTGCGGACCAAGAGAAGCCTATTTTTGAAAATTTACCACTGGAATGACTGGCTCGGTTATCGAGCCAGTCATTCCAGTTGTAAATTTTCAAGAGTAGTCTTCTCTTGGTCTGCAAATGGACATTTTCTATGAGAAAATTGAAATTTGCTTGAACAAATTCGGGTGATAAAAAGGGTTAAATAAATAGTTACAGTCATCCTAATTATCTTCGAAATATTTAAAATTAAAATTAAAATTTATCAATTAGTTTTCGGTGCTCATAATCAGATGAGTCAGCTCAGATGAGTCGCTGACTTATGCCTTGCACACCAAAATATGAATGGCTATTCTAAATTTGATTATTTCTTCATTCTTGTAATGCTATTGTTATGCCCAAAAATGGATATTCCTGTATGCAATTAGTTAGCTTCTGACATAGATATTGGGCCCTTTGCCTTGGTACTTACTCGCTCCAGCCTTCCGCAGTATGATTGTATGTGCCAAATTTGGTGTTTTCTTGTTTTCCCAAGTTAGGGCCAAAAATGTGTATTCCATATGCACTTAGTGACATCATGATCTAGATATTTGATTCTTTGATCTGCATCTCAAACTATTTGTAGCCAGCCACAATACCAATGTGCCAAATTTAGTGATTACTTTCTTGCATTCCCAAGTTATTGCCTAAAATGTGACCTGAGTGACACCATGACCTAGATATTTGACCTTGAACTCTCTTTAGACATCCTCTATATAATTGTATGTTACAAATCTGGTGATTCTTCTTGCATTCCAGAGATATACTGCAGAGAACTGAGAGAGACAGACTCTCACTGTCTGTAATACTCACACTAGGATGGGAAATGGTACATGATACATTGTATGTGTTCAATTTTAGTCTTCTAGGCTTGAAATTTGGTGTTCCTCAAGACCTTTGCAAAGACCATATTTGACCGACTTGACCATTAAATGGTTAAGTTTATGACAGAAACTTATGAGGCTACCAGTATGGGTCATCCAGATATAGCAAATTTCTACTAATTAATTAGCATTAATATCAAGCCCAGCGTCAACTTCAGTTACTTCATGTTGTTTTTAGGAACGTCCGGGGAAGCACTGGCCTAATGTTGTAATGATGATCAATGATAAAGGGACTGCACATGACACAGGACCTGTCACAGATAAACCTCTATGCTTCTATGATAAGGTGAGTAATGGTCAGAATTATCAGTGTAACAAGGCGTTGTCGATTGCAATTAGTTCAGTGGAACGCCTCCAATAACAAATGAGGTTTAATTTGCCACTGGCCCGCCAACATAAGAAATGATAGACCATTTAATTTCTCGTGCGGTCGAGCAATTTTTGTCATACATCTGATTCTGTTTGGATCATTTGATGGTGGTCACTATAAATTGTCGTTATGAAAATAATTGCGGTTAAGTTCCCCCATTGTTCATTATTTGGTGTGTGTGTTGACCAACATTTACAAAGCGTGAATATGATCGCGACTCAGTAATTAGATGTAATGCTTTCGTTTAAAAAAATTTGTGCCACATGAGTGATTTGACGCAGCCACTATGACCCGACTACTGATAATTTTACTTTTGAGAATGGGCAAATTTCACTCGTATTCTAGGCTCGATTAGATGTTATTTCTGAGCGGTACTGTACCTTTGATCTCAGCTCTGAGGTTTATCAACCATCAGGAAGACATGCGAAACATTTAATGGAGGAATCTGATCTGCCACTCAAGTACTTGATGTAATAATCAATTGTCACTTTTTAGTTGATATCACAATCAAAATGACGTATAGCTCTATCATAAAAATCCAAATCTGTCACTAGCGTATGAATTGTATGTTGAATTTACAATTTAAAACATTCTGTGGAATACTTTGAAACAAATTTGACTGGGAGCAGCCAGGCAGCAACAGCGCCCAGTCAAATTAGTTTCAAAATATTCAACAGCTTACCTTTATAGTTACCTTGAAATTTAGATTCTGAGGAAGTTTTAAAGTGTCACATCGATTGCATCATATGCAAATAGTTGGCGTGGCTTAATAGCTTGAAATTGGTGGGGCAGAGCTAGAAATGGGTGGGGCAAAGCTAGAAATGGGAGGGGGGCAGAGCTAGAAATGGGAGGGGGGGGGCAGAGCTAGAAATGGGTGGGTCAGAGCTAGAAATGGGGGGGGGGGGGCAGAGCTAGAAATGGGGGGGGGCAGAGCTAGAAATGGGTTGGTGGGTCAGAGCTAGAAATGGGGGGAGTGTGTGTGTGTGTGTGTGTGGGGGTGGCAGAGCTAGAAATGGGTGGGGCAGAGCTAGAAATGGGGGGGCAGAGCTAGAAATGGGGGGGGGGGCAGAGGCTAGAAATTGGGGGGGGGGGCAGAGCTAGAAATGGGGGGGCCAGAGCTAGAAATGAGGGGGTGGCAGAGCTACAAATGGGGGGGCAGAGCTAGAAATGGGTCCCTCGTTTGTGCGGAGTTCCTGTATATAAATATAAGCATTGGTTGCTTTATTATTTGTCTTTATTGTCCAGGCATTCCAGAGCACATACTTCATTACACGGGTTGAGGAGCCGCGTATCTCTCTCGTCGTCGTATTCGAGACAAAGAAATCCGAGAAGGACTCTTATGTGAATAATTTCATGACAGATATAACAACGCAACTCAAGAGCTCTAAACTGTTTGCGATGTTGAAGCCTGGTAGTAAAGGATGAAGAGCTGGAGAAGTAGTGCTAGTGTTGATATCGGATGGTTTCCAGATGACAGAACGTAACTGGTTCTAGCAAGGCATATGGTATCTGACTATGAAGTGGGAGACATAGGGATCGTCATCACTTACTAGTAAACCAGCCAGGCGGTAGACGGAATTTACCAATGTGGGTGTGTACATCCATCAATATGTTTGTTTGTGAAACAATTTGTGTGTCAGATCTGTTGGTCAAGGGGAATCACACATATTCTCTAGTGGTTGTACAGGTGATGGAAATCCTAGGACATGTAGATTCATGGAGTCTGAGAATTAAGCCTTCAACGCTCGGACAAAAACTGCTCCTGTAGTGGTCTTGAGAAATGTCCATTTGCAGACCAAGATACTATTTTTGAAATTTTACCATTGGAATGACTGGCTCAATAACCGAGCCAGTCATTCCTGTGGTAAATTTTCAAATATAATCTCTTAGTCTACAAATGGACATTTTCAATTAGAAAATTTAATTGAACAAATTTGAAGGTTAAAGGGTTAAGGCCTTGAAATCCTAGAAAATCAGCAAGTCGTCGAAAGTTAGACGTTTGACCATTGAAATTCCATCATATTTTTTTCAAAATAGTCAGAGAGAAGCTGTTGAATATTTTGAAACTAATTTGACTGGAAGCTGTTGTTATTGACTTATAACGGAGTGGGTGGCACCTTTTGTTATATCATTTAGTGACCTCTTAGGCCACTCTGAAACAGTTTCTTGAGAGAACAAATGTTAATTTGTTATTAGAACTAATAATAAAATATGCATCCATCACATTTTCTATTATTTTGAGTTTTTAAAGCAAAATATGCTTAAATTCCTTTAACCCGGCTCAAGTCGGTTAAAACCAGCCTCTGCGAAATGGGCTTGAGGAATGTCCATTTGCAGGGCAAGAGAAGACTAGATTTGACAATTTATCACTGGAATTCCTGGCTCAAGGACCAGCCAGTCATAAATTTTCATAAAGTCTTCGGCTGTAAGTGGATTAACTTAGCAAAAATTTAATTTTTCTTGACCAATCTTGACCATTACCAGGCTTAACAAAACTATATGGCATGTAGACTCAATAGCTTAAGTATCAGCCAGTTTAACCCTTTAATAGCTCAATTTGGTGAAGAAAATAAATTCTCTTGGTCTGCAAATGGACATTCTTCAAGATGGCTACAGAGGCCATGTTTGCAGTGAACGGGTTAACTAACCTGTTATCAGATCATTATATTACATATTTTATAAATAAATTATTAAGAAGTGCAATAAATATTTTCTCTTTACCACATTGTATTGTTATCTGATACATTCAGCGACTGTTGTGGAATCTTAGTGTATGGCAGGCCACATCCTTTCTTGTGTTAATATTTGACCAAAATCGAACCAGCAGTTTCCGAGATAGCCATAGATCCAGAATTTGATCTGATATTTTTTTCTTCGAGCAATGCCCGAAGTCTGGAAATCCTTTTGCATGCCAAGTTCATTCATTGTGTTAAAATTTAAGACATATCGGTTCAATAGAATGCACATACACACACATACGCTGTATGGATGTGTTGTAGGCTAAAGGTGTCCCATATACTGACCGTTTAATGGTCATATCGGCCAAAAACTGCCTTTATTATGGTCTTGTGGAATGTCCATTTACAGGCCAAGAGAATACAATTTTTGAAAATTTACCGATAACCGAGCCAGTCATTCCAGTGATAAATTTTCAAAAATTGTATTCTAGTGGCATGTAAATGGACATTCAATAGGCAGATATTTAAATTTTCTTGACCAAATTTGACCGTTACATGTAAATGTAGTTCATGACCCTTTCACGGTTCACTGAACATCACGGAAAATGGAAGGATCCTTTCTTAACCAATCACCGCCCACTTTTCACCCGTGTTGGGATCGATTTATATTATATTACTGTAAATTCACCATTCACAGAATCCCATTTTCAAGATAATTAATATACATGTAAACTCTCACTCAAATTAGATTCAAAATATTCAACAGAATGTTTATTAAATTGTAGATTCACCAGAGATATAATTCGTACACTTCCATGAAACTTCGATTTTCGTGACGACGCTATATGTACGTCATGTTGATTGCTATGTCAGCTAACTAGTGACATAATGGAGGAATCCTGTTTTAGCTATGCCCCGCCCATCTCTAGCTAAGCTCCGTCCATGCTGTTCCCATGTTGGGATTGATCGATCCCTGAACTCCCTGACTATCAATTTCCAGAAAACTATACAGGTAAGCTGTTCACATCTGTTGAATATTTTGAAACTAATTTGACTGGGTGCTGTGGCTGCGACCGGTCAAATTTGATGACGTCATCCTACACATTACGGAGTTGATTGACGTCAGATGATGGATGGATAAACTGCAAAGGTCCATTAATTTAACGACCTCAGATACTTGAGTAACAGATCAGATCCCACAATTCTTCTGCGGCCAGTGGTTTCGAAAGTCCAGTAACCAAACTTCGTTTGGATGGATACTCTATTGAGGTGTATCATATATCAAAAGTAGGTCACTGACATACTTTTCACAGTTGAATGAACAAATAAAATATCGTCCAGATGTATTCTAAAAACCCTCTTCCACACACAGTCACCAAAACTCAAGTGTATCAAAAGTAGGTCAATATTACCCACAAAAGTAGGTCAGCATTTTCAAAGTTGACTGGAAATCATAGAAAATTCTTTTCCAATCTGTAGTTGAACCCTTTCATGGTGAAATCTGCCCAAACTGGCCTCTTACAATGGTCTTGAGGAACGTCCATTTGCAGGCCAAGAGATCTTTTTTTTAAATTCATGACTGGCTTGATAATCGAGCCAGACATTCCAGTCATAAATTTTTTTTAATGGTCTTCTCTTGGCCTCCAAATGCACATTCAATAAGCAAATAATTTAATTTTCTTGACACAATTCAGCCATTGAAGGCTTTAAATGTTTTGTACGCATGCATTATACAAATTTGGTGTAAAAATGTGATGCATCTTAGTCTAAACTTATCTCATCTTAAAATGTAGCTTACGCATTAACTGCTTTTCGAACATCATTGAGAATACTTGTCCCGGACCTTAGTTTCAAACTTGTCATGTACAGTTAGAATGAAACTTGGTACATGGATGAGTCTTCACATTTAGGTTTATCGCATACATGTATGTCACAAGTACGTCACTGTGTTACTTTTCTCAGATCAATAAGTATCAACCGAATGAAAGAACTTGTCCAAGCTGTATACTCTTCCACCTATGATCATCAAACTTGGTGTATGTAGTGTGCATTTTAGCCTTCCCTGTAAACCTTTCACCAATGAATTCCCCATATCTCATTTTCAAGGCAACCATACAAGAAATCTGTTGAATATTTTGAAATTAATTTGACTGGAAGCCGTTGCTGCCTTAGGCAGCAATGGCTTCCAGTCAAATTAATTTCAAAATATTCAACAGAATAAGTTTTAGATCATAAAGAATTTACTTTTTCAGGGATTTGTCGGTGAATGGGTTAAAACTCAGATCAGCCAAAAATGGCTTCTGCAGTGGTCTTGAGAAATGTCCATTTGCTGACCAAGAGAAGACTATTTTTGAAAATTTATCACCAGAATAACTGGCTCGATAACCTAGCCAGTCATTCCAGTGGTCAATTTTCTCTCTTGGTCTGCAAATGGACATTTTCTAGGAGAAAATAAAAATTTTGTTGAACAAATTCGAGGGTTCAAAGGTTAACGTGTGAGATGCCGCAAAAGCGTTGTAACTTTCCTGGTTCATGCAACATCAATGGAAAAATTATGTTTGGGTGGGGTATCGTTTGAGATGTACATTACAACTCAGAAATAAGTTAAAATGTTTCCAAACCAAAAACATGTTACTTGCTACAATTATGAACACGATGTAAAGAATGATCTGTTGAAAATTCTAAACATAATTGGATTGGATAACATTGCTGCCTTAGGTGAATGGACCGTTCCGGTTTTAGCCCATCCCTAGCTAAGCCCCACCCATGCTTCGCCTGTGTTGGGATCGATCGATTCCTGAACTCCCTGACTATCAATTTCCAGAAAACTATACCGGTAAGCTGTTGAATATTTTGAAACTAATATGACTGGGTACTGTTGCTGCCTATGGCACCACCAGAGCAAAGTCAAATTAGTTTCAAAATATTCAACAGAATGTTTATTAAATAGAACACTTAGTCAGTCTTCAATTAAGCGTTTGTGACGTACTTACCTAAGTCATTGATGGTGTCATTGATTATGATGTCATCATACAAGGCACGATTATGTCGTCATACGATGAATGGATAATCTGGAAAGGACCATTATCTTCAAAATATTCAACAGTTAAGTTATTTCTGAGCTGTACTGTCGTGTATCACTATTTAGTATTTTGTATTTAGATCATTGAGTACATTAATAAATGACAAGCCAAACATTTCTAGATAAATAAAGTTTTTCAATTTATTCAGAATTCTGCACAAAAGGCTAATTAATTCATCACAATGAATGTCTGAGCAGATAAATTCATGTATTATCCCTACAGACACAGACTATATATAATTGTATAATTATTTGAATTGACTGAATATAGTGATCCATTCCTAGGCTATTCCCTCCTATTTCTAGCTACATGACTGTTTCGCCCATTCCTAGCTATGTCCCGCCCCGTTCTAGCTATATCCCGCCCATTTCTAGCCATGTCCCACCCATTTCTGTTCCGCCCATTTCTAGCTATGTCCCACCACTTCTTAGCTATGTCCTACCACTTCCTAGCTATGTCCCACCCATTTCTAGCTATGTCCCACCACTTCTTAGCTATGTCCTACCACTTCTTAGCTATGTCCCACCCATTTCTAGCTTTGTCCCACCACTTCCTAGCTATGTCTCACCCATTTCTAGCTTTGTCCCACCACTTCTTAGCTATGTCCCACCCATTTCTAGCGATGTTCCACCCATTTCTAGCTATGTCCCACCCATTTCTAGCTATGTCTCACCCATTTCTAGCTTTGTCCCACCACTTCCTAGCTATGTACCACCCATTTCTAGCATAACTCTGCCTATCGCACAGTACTTTGTACATATAAATGAATCAATTTATAGTATACATTTTGAACCCTGAGTTCTCAGAATTTGAAATTCAAGATAACTCTCCAGTCTGCTGTAGGCTGTTAAATATTTTAAATTATTTGATTGGAAGCAGTAGCTTCCAGTGCTTCCCGTCAAATTAGTTTCAAAATATTCAACAGAATGTTTATAAAATTATAGATTCACTAAAGACATAATTTATACATTCGTAACTGACATCATTTTGATTGTGATGTCGGCAAACAAGTGACATATTTGCTTATGACGTCAGATACTTGAGTGACAGATGGGAAGACTTCTCCATTGTTTTCTCCCTTCCTGAGAATGTGTATTTGTCATGAAACATTATTTTTTCTCAAGATAATTCTGGTGACTATGAACAGCCTCGGGAAATGCAGCAAAATGTAAAGCTCATCTCATGAGTTAACAAATCTGAAGTTGGGTGAGTTCATAGTCTCAAGGAAAGCCCTTTAATGGTTAAGATTCATAAAAAAGGAAATTTTTGCTTAGAGAATATCCATTTGCAGTTTAAAAGACTATTTAATGGAAATATACCACCAATGACTGGCTTGATAATCAAGCTAAAATCTCAGTAGTTAGATGGGTAACATGAAGTGTATATTTCTTGGTTTACAATGATCAGATTATTTAACACTTTCATGCCTAAATATATTTACGAAATGTTCTGCATGGACTAAATTAATTTCCAAAATCTTTCGTTACATTTGACATTTTTCTCAAAATCCTGCAAACATTTTGTTCAAACAAGAAGCCCAAGGGCATGTGGCGCTCGCTCACCTGGACCATTGACATTTAAACCATTTGCAATTAAATAGACTTGATGAGTGATTTTTTGGAAAATCCAAGATATGGGCATAAAACCAAGAGGCCCAAGGGGCCTGTATCGCTCACCTGGACCATAGGCATTTAAACTAGAATGTTCATTAACAATAAGTAGAACTCTAATGAGTGGAGCAGACTTGTAACAAGAAAATAGAGGCAATGTTTCTTTATGTATCAACCTCTCTTGAACAAACTTTAATGGCCCTTAGTCATCAATATCATATCTCCAAAATTTCGGCCCAATCCGTTAAGTGTCTCTGGAGACGAAGTTGCTTTCATGAAACCCATGATGGCCGCCAACTATTTGGCAAATCAAACTCTCTTGAACAAACTTGGTTCAGCTTGTTCCCTAAATGATATTTTAAGAGTTTTGAATCAATCGCTCAAACAGTTTCTGTGACGATTTTTGAAGACATTTCTAAAAATCAACCAAAATCCCATGGGCCACTGGCTAAATTGGCCGATCGGCTTCATTTGACCAAGCTTAAATCTCCATAACCTAAGGATGTTTCCTGCCAAATATAATTTAAATTGGCCCAGTAGTTCTCGAGAAGACATTTTAAATTTCTCATTTCTTTACTATGGGAGCTTATTGAGAGAAAATTATCCAAGATGGCCGGCAACCCCTTTATCCAACAATTTCGAAAATTGCAAATATGAGATCAGGACACCCAAAAAGATATATAAAAACAATTTCGGCCTCAAAATCCATCATTTAAAAAAATCCAATATGGTTGCCAAACACGCTACATTTTGATTGGCCCATGGTGGCCATGGTTTTTTACGGATCAACTTCGCTTGAACAAACTTTAAGGGCCCTTAGTCCCAAATCATATCTCCCAAATTTCGGCCTGATCTCTTCAGCGGTTCTGGAGAAGTCATTTTCGGGAAAACCAAGCCATCCAAGATGGCCGTCGAACCATTCGGTCAATAAAGTCCAGATTTTTAGACGTTTCATAAAATCGGATGAAATCCAAGATGGCCACCTGCCAGATTGGCCGATCGGCTTCATTTAAACAAATCTGGATCTCTATGTCCTAATGATGCTTCCTGCCAAATATAATTGAAATTGGCGTGTTCTCGAGAAGACATTTTAAATTTCATATTGCTTTAGTATGGGCACCATTGGTGGGAAAATAATCCAAGATGGCCACCAAACCATTTATCCGACAGTTTCGAAAATGGCAAATTTGAGCTCAGAATACCCCAAAACATATATAGAACCAATTTTGGCCTCAAAATCCGTCAAATAAAAAAATCCAACATGGCTGCTAAACACGCTACATTTTGATTGGCCCATGGCAGCTATGTTTTTTGATGGATCAACTTCCCTTGAACAAATTTTAACGGCCCTGAGTCTAATCATATCTCCCAAATTTCGGCCCGATCCCTTCAGCGGTTCTGGAGTTGTTTTCAGGAAAACTAGGTCATCCAAGATGGCCGCCGAACCATTTGGTCAATCAAGTCCTCTTGAACAAACTTGGCTTGTCTTTCCCTAGATGAGATTTCATGAGTTTTGAATCGATTTACGATGCGGTTTCGGAGATTTTTAAAGCCATTTCTTAAAATCGGCTGAAATCCAAGATGGCCACCAGCCAAATTGGCCGATCGGCTTCATTTGAACAAACTTGGATCCCTATGCCATATTGATGCTTCCTGCCAAATATAATTGAAATCGGCCAAACCATTTATCCGACAGTTTCAAAAATGGCAAATTTGAGCTCAGAATACCCAAAAACATATATAGAACCAATTTTGGCCTCAAAATCCATCAAATAAAAAAATCCAATATGGCTGCCCAACATGCTACATTTTTATTGGCCCACAATGACCATGTTTTTTTTACGGATCAACTTCCCGTGAACAAACTTTAATGGCCCTTACTTAGTCCCTAATCATATCTACAAAATTTCGGCCCGATCCCTGCAGCGGTTCTGAAGAAGTCGTTTTTGGAAAAACTAGGTCATCCAAGATGGCCGCTGAACCATTTGCTCAATCAAATTTTCTTGAACAAACTTGGCTTACCTCTTTCTCTAGATGATGTTTCATGAGTTGAATCGATTCTCCAAGCGGTTTCGGAGATTTTTAAAAACGTTTCCTAAAATCTGCCAAAATCCAAGATGGCCACCGGCCAAATTGGCCGATCGGCTTCATTTGAACAAACCTGGACCCCTATGCCCTAAGGATGCTTCCTGCCAAATATAATTCAAATCGACCCAGTGGTTTTTGAGAAGTCATTTAAAGGAAAAGTTGACGGACAACGGACGGTCGCCACGGCATCTCACTTGGCCTTTGAGGCCAGGTGAGCTGAAAATTGACCAATCAAAAGATTCTCGCTCAATATGTTGAAGCATACCGTCATAGGATCGTTCCACCCAAGTGTTGTTGAAATCAGGCTATTGATTGAAGGAGTACCATTGTAAATGGTTCCGGAAAAACTCAGAAAATCAGAGATGGCTGCCAAAACATTGACCTATCAAAATTCTGAAAAGAAATTCTAGAGGCTGCGACAATAGGATCCTTCCAGCCAAGCGATTAATGAGGAGTAACATTTTATACAAATTCCCATTTTTCAGAAAATCCATGATGGCCACCATCAAAATCAAGCCGTCAAAATTCTGTATACGTGTTCGGAATCGTACCGGCGTAGGGTTCTTTCAGCTGAGTTTGGTTGAAATCGGCCAAGCGGTTAATGAGAAGTAGCCATTTAACTGATTTCCCAAAATATTCAGAAAATCAAAGATGGCTGGCAGAAAAAATTGACCAATCAAAATCCTGTATACAAGTTCTGAAGCCTACCACCCTAGGCTGGTTGAAATCATCCAAACAGTTAATGAGGAACCACGTTTTAAACAATTTTCAGCCATTTTTCCGGAAAATTCAAGATGGCCACTGAACAAATTGACCAATCATAATTCTGTATACAAGCTCTGAAACACTAATTTTGGGTACTTCCAGCCAAGTTTTCTTGAACTCGTTCAAGCGGTTAATGAGTAGCCTTTTAACTGATTTAAAGAAATTTTCAGAAAATCCAAGATGGACGCCTGAAAAAATGACATCAAAATTCTGTATACAATTTGTGAAACCTACCAGCCTAGTAGCCTTCCAGCCAAGTTTGGTTGAAATTGCTCTGAAAGCAGTTAATGAGTAGCGTTTTAAATGATTTCCCACCATTTTTGGAAAATTCAAGATGGACGCCGAAAAAATAGACCAATCTAAATTTTGTATACAAGTTCTGAAGCATACTATGCTAGGGTTCTTCCATCCGAGTTTGATTGAAATCCGCCCTGCAGTGGCTATCGAGTAGGCTTTTAAGTGATTTCCAGAAATTTTCAGAAAATCCAAGATGGCCGCTGGAAAAATTGACCAATCAAAATTTTGTATACCAGTTCTGAACCATACCAGTGTACTATCCCCCCCCAGCGGTTAATGAGGAGTAGCGGTTTAAACGATTTTCCACCATTTTTTGGAAATTTCAGGATGGACGCCAAAAAAATAAACCAATCCAAATTCTGTATATATGTTCTGAAGCCTACCCTAGGGTCCTTCCAGCCAAATTAGGTTGAAATCTGCCAAGCGGTTAATAAGTAGCGCTTTTAAGCAAAAGTTGACGGATGCCGGACGGTCGCCATGGCATAAGCTCACTTGGCCATTCTGGCCAGGGGAGCTAATAAATGAAATCACATCTATGCTCATTCCAAACTGTAATGGCCAAGGCCGGCCTATACTTTAACAATGGCGTATCTGACAATGCTATTGATTATAAATTAAATCTCCATACGTCCTGTGACGAGGTTTTAGTGATATTATTGCATCTGGTGGGTGGGTAAGTTGCGAACCTTAATAAAATAACTTCAATGCATATACTGGTACCATATTTCACTGTAAAAGTACTCCATTACACAGATGGTGAGTGGTTAAAGGTGAGCCGAACGCTTAATTGATGACAGACTAAGCGTTGTTGTACGAATTATAAGTCTTTACTATTTAACAAGAGGCCCAAGGGGCCTGGTGTCGCTCGCCTTGACTTCTGTAGCACTATTTTTTTTTTTTTAATTGTTGGTGGGTTGTTTAGTAGTCTTTGAAATGAATTTGTAGACATTTTTGCAAGTCCAATATGGCTGCCAAACACGCTACACTTTGATTGGTCCACTGCGGCCATATTTTTTACATAGCTCCTTCCCTTGAACAAACTTTAATGGCATACAGAGCCTAATAATATCTCCTAGATTTCGGCTCAATCCATTCAGTGGTTCTGGAGTTGTTTTGGCAAAAAATAGGTTATCCACGATGGTCGCCAAACCATTTGGCCAATCACGTTCCCTTGAACAAACTTGGTGCAGCTCTTGCCCTAGATGACATTTCATGCATTTTGAATTGATTCCCCAAGAGGTCTCAGAGATTTTTAAAGACATTTCATAAAATTGGCCAAAATCGAAGATCAGGTTCATTTGAACAAACTTTGTATCTCTTTATGTCCTAAGGATGCTTCCTGCCACTTATAATTGGAATCGGCCCAGTAGTTCTCGAGAAGACATTTTAAATTTACCATTGCTTTAATATGGGACCCTTTGGCGGGAAAATAATCCAAGATGCTTACCAAACTGTTTATCCGACAGTTTTGGAAATGTCAAATTTGAGCTCAGAATACCCAAAATCATATAAAACCAATTTCGGCATCGAAATCCATCAAATAAAAAAAATCCAATATGGCCGCCAAACACACTATGTTTTGATTGGCCCACTGCGGCCAAGTTTTTTGACGGATCAAAGTTACCTTGAACAAACTTTAATGGCCCTTAGGCCTTATTCACATCTAGCAAATTTTGACCCCGATCCTTTCAGCGGTTCTGGAGAAGTCATTTACGCTAAAACTAGGTCAACCAAGATGGCTGCTGAACCATTTGAACATACAAGTTCTCTTGAACAACTTGGTTCAACTCGTGCCATAGATCATATTTCATTAGGCTTGCATCAATCCCCAAAGCGGTTTCGGAGATTTTTATAGACGTTTCTAAAAATCGGTCGAAATCCAAGATGGCCACTGTCCCTATTGGCCGATCGGCTTCGTTTATATAAACTTGAATCTCTATACCCTAAGGATGCTTCCTGCCAAATATAATTGAAATTGGCCCAGTAGTTCTCGAGAAGACATTTAAAATTTCCCATTGCTTTAGTATGGGAGCTTTTGGCAGGAAAATGATCCAAGATGGCCGCCAAACAGCTTATCTGACCATTTCGAAAACTGCAAATTTGAGATCAGAATACCCAAAAACACATAAAACCAATTTCGGCATCAAAATCCATAAAATAAAAAAATCGAATATGGCCGCCAAACATGCTATATTTTGACTGGCTCACACCGCCAATGTTTTTAGGCAGTTGAACTTCCCTTGAACAAACTTTAATGGCCCTTAGTCCCTTATCATATCTGCCAAATTTCGACCCGATCCTTTCAGCAGTTCTGGAGAAGTCGTTTTCGCTGAAACAAGAGGCCTAACGGGCCTGTATCGCTCACTTGGACCATAAGGCCTTTCCACTAGAATGTTCATTAAGAATAAGTAGAACTCTAATGAGTTGAGCAGACTTGTAACAAGAAACAGGGCGGCCATGTTTTTTGGCGGTTCAACTTCCCTTGAACAAACTTTAATGGCCCGTAGTCCCTAATCATATCTGCCAAATTTCAACCTGATCCGTTCAGTGGTTCTGGAGAAGTCGTTATTGCTGAAACTAGGTAAACCAAGATGGCCACCAAACCATTTGACCAATCAAGTTCCATTGAACAAACTTGGTTCAGCTCTCGCCATAAATTATATTTCATGGGGTTTGCATCAATCCCACAAGCAGTTTCAGAGATTTTTAAAGATGCTTCTAAAAATCTGTCAAAATCCAAGATGGCCACCGGCCCAATAGGCCGATCGGCTTCGTTTGAACAACTGGAATCTCTATGCCCTAAGGATGCTTCCTGCCAGATATAATTGAAATTGTCCCAGCAGTTCTCGAGAAGACATTTTAAGTTTCCCATTGTTTTAGTATGAGAGCTTATGGCGGGAAAATGATCCAAGATGGCCACCAAACCGTTTATCCGACCCGTTCGAAAATTACAAATCTGAGATCAGAATACCCAAAAACACATAAAACCAATTTCGGCCACAAAATCCATCAAATAAAAAAATCCAATATGGCCGCCAAACACGCTATATTTTGATTGGCCCACGGCGGTCATGTTTTTTTTACGATTCAACTTCCCGTGAACAAACTTTAATGGCCCTTAATCCATAATCATATCTGCCAAATTTCGACCCGATCCATTCAGTGGTTCTGGAGGTCGTTTTCGCTAAAACTAGGTCAACCAAGATGGCCGCCGAAAAATTTGACCACCAATCAAGTTCCCTTGAACAAACTTGGTTCAGCTCTTGCCCTAGATCATATTTCATGAGGTTTGCATCAATTGCCCAAGCGGTTTCGGAGAAGATTTTTAAAGACGTTTCCCAAAATCGGCCGAAATCCAAGATGTCCATCGGCTAAATTGGCCGATCAGCTTGGTTTGAACAAACTTTGATCCCTATGGCCTAAGGATGCTTCCTGCCAAATATAATTGAAATCGGCACAGTGATTCTTGAGAAGTTGTTTAAAGGAAAAGTTGATAGACGGACGACGGACGGTTGCCATGGCATAAGCTCACTTGGCCTTTCAGGCCAGGTGAGCTAACTAGGTCAACAAAGATGGCTGCTGAATCCTTTGACCAATCAAGTTCCCTTGAACAAACTTGGTTCAGCTCTTGCCCTAGATCATATCTCATGAGGTTTGCATCAATCCCATAAACGGTTTCGGAGATTTTTTAAAGACGTTTCCTAAAATCGGCCAAAATCCAAGATGGCCACCGGCCAAATTAGCCGATCGGCTTCATTTGAACAACCTTGGATCCCTATGTCCTCAAGATGCTTCCTGCCACATATAATTGAAATCGGACCAGTGGTTCTTGAGAAGTCGTTTAAAGGAAAAGTTGACAGACGGACAACGGATGGATGGACGACGGACGGTCGCCATGGTATAAGCTCACTTGGCCTTTCAGGCCAGGTGAGCTAATAGCTAATAAACATGCTCTTGAAAATTTTGAAACTAATTTGACTGGGTGCTGTTGCTGCGAAAACATTCAACCGCTTCTCTAACTGTATAGTTTTATGGAAATTAATAGTCAGGCAGTTCAGGGATTGATAGACCCTAAAACGGCGGAGCTTAGCTAGAGATGGGCAGGGCATACCTAAAACTGGAACGGTCCATTGAGACACTGGAATATCCAGTGTTATAAAGCATAAACAATGACAGTGTAATTGAAGATTATGATCCGTTTACCAAATTAATACTGATTGTATACATTTATCCGAATATTTCAATTTCAAAGCAAGCATAAAATTAATGTAAGCTGATTATATTATTTATAATTACTGTAACTTGAATGAAAAATATTGTTGTCACGTTAGTTCCAGTATATACATCTACTCAACAAAATATTTCTGATATTTGAGCGAAAATAACCTGACCTGGATGCGTTTGTAATTCACCTTTCCAGAGTCCATCTATCAATCTGAAGTCATCTGACATCATAATCAACTAAGTGGCGTGTAGGATGATGCCATAATCATTACGTCATAAATTATACTATTTGGCCCGTCTTTAACTCTTAATAGTCTGACATGTTGTACAAATTGTATGTCTCTACTATTTAATAACCAAGCTGTCAAATATTGTGAAACTAATTTGACTGGACGCTGTTGCTGCCTATGGCAGCAACAGCGCCGAGACAAATTAGTTCCACAATATTCAATAGCTTACCGGTATAGTTTTCTGGAAATTGAGTCGGGGAGTTCAGAGATCGATCGATTCCAACACGAGGTAGTGTGGGTGGAGCTTAGCTAGAGATGGACGGGGCATAGTTAAAAATGGAAAGGTCCATTCTATATATCTCCCTACCACACCCTTGATGGCCTGGTCAGTTACACGTTTTTGAAAATTGAATTCAAGGTCTTTTCAAGTTCAAGGATTCTTAAGGTCCAGAAAAAGAATTTTCAAGGACATTTTGAAAGGTACGTCTTCCTTTACATCCACTTCTCGTCATCTTTTCCATAAAACTCTTTATTATCACATTTTAATTACAACACTAACAGATTACACAATTCTGTATCACTCCTTCAAAATTTTTACATTTTCTTATTGAATGTCTATTTACAGGATAAGAGAATACAATTTTTATAAATTTATCACCGGAATGACTGGCTCGGTTATCGAGCCAGTTTCACAAGACCATAGCATGGTATGGCCATTAAAAGGTAAAATTATGTGATTAAAATAATTAATATATAAATTTCTATATTTTCGCTCGGTCTGCCATAGCTGGGAAAGTCGGACAATGACAAATTCAAGCGTTTTTCAAGGAAATTTTCTATTCTGGCTAAATTCACGGACTTTCAAGGCCATGAAAATGCAACATATCTTTTGCAAGGAATTGTAAGGTTGTGTCATGCAATTTTTTTTCAAATGTTAGAAATATTTTGTTACTATACTACAGTATATTGGGTCACAACGAACTTGAAAGCAATATCTTTCAGTCAAATTCGAGGGTGCATGCAACAAATAAAACTACATTCATAATATTATTGATTAGAGTTTTACCTTCTTGATACAAGAAAATTATCTGCAGAATTAAAGCTATTGCCTGTCCTCATTTTCAATAGACATATGGGACCTTGTGAACTTAATGTTGCCACGGTAACGTTATAAGTAACAATCTATCCATGTTATAAATACTCAGATAGCCTCTTGTTTCAACGTAGCCCTTTAATCGCTAAGCTGTTCAAAAACACACTGTGCAGTGACCACGAACCCATGCTTGTCCCCTTGCATGCAGAGAGAAGAGTATTTTTGACAATTTACCTTTGGAATGACTAGCTCGGTAACCAAGCCAGTCATTCCAGCGATACATTTTCAACTCTTCTCTTCTCTCAGCACGCAAATGGACAGTGGCTAAGAGAAAACTGGAATTTTCATTATCAATACTGATTTGATGGACGGTATATGCAATGGTCTAGAGAAATGTCCAAATTCCTGGCTAACAGAAAAATGTAAATTTACAAAGAAATATTCTCCTTATCCTGTAAAGATTTTAACTTTCCTGAGAAATCTGGACCATTAAAACTGTTAATTGATTGACGATTCCATTTCAGCACAGGGCATAATTTAGAATTTGATATTTACATAGCATGTATCGCTATGCAAACTATAAATTGTAAAGCTTTCGGCAAAAATGTATAGCAATCAACTCTTCCACCGATAAATTCCCTGTATCTCAAACTCAGAGCAAACAAATAGGAAAGTTGTTGAATAGTTTGAAATTAATATGACTGGAAGCCATTGCTGCCTTAGGCAGCAATGGCTTCCAGTCATATTAATTTCAAAATATTCAACAAAATATGGTATACATTGTAAAGAATGTACCTTTTCAGGGATTTGTTGTTAAAAGGGTTAATGATAGAATTTTGAAAATCAATGATAAATTGCAATCGCGTACAAATTTTGCATAGCAGATACAGCTATGCATGTTGCAGAATGTATAGCAACTACCTAAATATGTGTAGCAAATTGAGATGCGATACCAGATAAATTGTGCCTTGCAGCATTTTGATGCGCTGTTGACACAAGAGGGGTTAACTAATTATGAAATATAAGCTACCATAAGAAATTTTGGTACAGGAAAAAGCTTATAATTAGCGTCGACATACTTGTAGATTTTTTTACCAAGGTAACAGCGACCTCAACATTTGACCTTGTGACCTCAATGCTATTACTCCAATTTCTAACAGTATTGGAAAACATGCATCCAAGCTGATATGCATGCTTAAACCAATCCAGAAATATAAGCTGAGAAGTTTTGTTTAATGCAGACTTAGGGTAAGAAATACAGTTTTACACCAGTGACCTGGAAATTGTGACCTTCATGTCATCACACTGATTCCTAACATTATAAGCAACCACGTAACCAAAATTTTTCCAAAACTCTTAACAAATCATGAAATACAACGTATAAATAAGGCGGTGATTTGCAAAATGCAAAACTTAACATTGACAACATCGCAGTGATACCGGTCTCAATTCTGCTTCACAAGCATGACAAGGGAGATAAAAATGTGTACAGCATTGATTAGAACTTTCACTCCTCGGTTATAATTACTTATAAATTCATGAGAATCTTAAATAGAGAACTATAAGAATTGACTAAATTCATTTAAAAATTACATGTATTTACAAGCGAATGAAGAATTCCGTTATAATTCCCCTTCCACGTTTAGCTACATGTATTCTCCGCCCATTGCTACGTACATGTGTTTGACTGGGAGCTGTTGCTGACTAAGCTCTGCCCGCTCGGTTCAACCACTTTGAACTCTGAATTCCATGAATCCCAATTTCAAGGTAACTAACTATACATGTACAGTATGTAATCTGTTGAATATTTTGAAACTAATTTGACTGGGAGCTGTTGCTGTCTATAGCACCAACAACTCCCAGTCAAATTACTTTCAAAATATTTATCAGAATTCAGAATGTACATTAAACTGGAAATTCATCAAAGACATGCAATTCAGATGCTTAACCCTTTAATGGTCAAATTTTGCTAACAAAATCAGAATATTTGCTTAATGAATAAACATGTGACGTCCAAGAGGATTATTTTTGAAAATTTACTATTGGAATGACTGGCTCGGTCATTCCAGTGGTAAAATTTCAAAAATTGTCTTGTTGGCCAGCAAATGGACATTCCACAAAACCACTACAGAGGCCGGTTTTGACCGGCTTGACCAATAAATGGTTAATTTAAAGGTGCCTATTCACACCAGAATGCCTGAAAATAAGTGTTAATTTTATATACTTTTAAAGCTTAAATGATGTGCCTAGATGTAATAAAACAAAATAAATCTTACCATATATGATGATTTCATTCCAATGTATAAATTAATATAATTTGTATCAGTTGTGAATTTGAATTAAGGACTGACTCAACTCAATTTCACAACTGAAAAAATTATACTAGTTTATATTGAATGAAATCCTCATAAGTTAAGATTTATTTTGTTGCATTACATCTAGGCACATGATTTAAGCCTCTAAAAGTATACAATTTTAACAATTTTATTTTAATGCTTTTTGGTGTGAATATGCAGCTTTAATTAATGTCAGACCGTTGCCACTTCATGCCAGACCTACATCATGACATTTTTATTATGATCTCATATACTTAACCCATTAACACTCATATCAGCCAAAAACGGCTTCTGCAATGGTCTTGAGAAATGTCCATTTGTAGACTAAGAGTATTTTTGAAAATTTACCACTGTAATGACTGGCTCGTTAACCGAGCCAGTGATTCCATTGGTAAAATATAAAAAAATAGTCTTCTCTTGGTCTACAAATTTTCTTGAAAAGGTTTGAGGTTTAAAGGGTTTTCAAAAGTGCCATGACTGGTCCTTCATTATACATGTACACAGTTTACATAATATACAGTAAAGTATACATGTACTAAAGCGCTACTGGTCCAGATTCAACATTTATGCCACTGTATTCGGGAAAAAATAAATTTTCAACTAAATATCAGCAACACATACAAAACACGACTAGATTATAAGGAATTAGTTAGGAACTGTACCCAGTTTACATGAAAGTGGTTTTCCCAGGATATTGTGGCCAAACAAGTGTTGAGTTATCATCCGGAATGTCAGTAAACTATTTGACTCGAGTACATGTACTCGTACTCCCGCTTAACCAATTAACATTCATATCAGCCTAAAACGGCTTCTGCAGCGGTCTTGAGAAATGTCAATTTGCAGACCAAGACAATTTTTGAAAATTTACAACTGGAATGACTGGCTCGATAACTGATCCCAGGGCCTGATCCAGACTGATTTTGAACCCATTATAAGGCGTTTGGGCACCATCAGTTTGAGCGCCCAAATTATGAAAAACCTAATAAAAAACTCCCAGGAGAGCTACTGTGTACATGTACGTATATGTTATCTCCTGATACATCTTGTTCACAAATTTGTGTGAAATATCACCTTCAAGGCGCCTCTTGCACCATCTCCACTGCTAAGGGTGCCCAAACTAAAAAAACCCACAGACCCCCCTTGCGGGTTGGTCTGTTGTTTTATTAACCACTATAAAAACATACTGACCGTTCAATCACTACTTGCTAAATCAATTATTTGCATTTTGCTATCAGAATAAGATTTTTATGCCTGCATACACACCTCCCCATGCCTAATCCTATTCCTATGGACCCTCAACCAGGCTACTGGTTGAGTCCCACCTCCAGCCTACCTTCAGGTATAGACTGGCACCAGTCTATACTCACCTCATAGTGACGCTTGTCGCTAAGCGCGCTCGCGCATGCGCATTAGAGCCCGAATAGGAAACAGATTCACTTTTCAATTATTCGGCATGCAGAATAGTTGTCTAAAAATATTTATATAAGTTTTTGTGTTTTGCGCTGTGTCAGTGATACCTTTTGACTTTATATCTCGGAAGAATATGCCCAATATGAAGTCAATCCTCCCTAAGTTGCATCTGGGAAGTATAATTGTGTTTATAAGGTATCTTATAGACGAATTTATATGTTACCAGTTTTCGCGAAGATCGTTTTGCTTCGTGGTATCTTGATTATTATGCCTATCCTTACTTCATCATCATCATTAATAATGTCCAGTCCATTTCTAGAGCCTGTAACGAATTGTCAGATAAGGCAAAATGTTCATCGTCAAAATGTGATCGTCATCACTCGATAGCAAAATGCAAATAATTGATTTAGCAAGTAGTGATTGAACGGTAATGGATGTTTTTGTGGTGTAATAACAACCCTGGATCAGGCCCTTGAGCCAGTCAGTCCAGTGGTAAAATTTCAGAAATAGTCTTCTCTTGGTCTGCAAATTGACATTTTCTATGAGAAAATCTAAGTTTTCTTGATCAAATTCTAGGGTTAAATGGTTCACATCATCTCAAACTATCTACATGTATTCAGTTGATAATTTATGACATATGAAACCATGGTAAACAATACACAGTATTTTAAGATCTATATGTACATATTGATTATCGAAGAACTATATTATATAACTTAACTTGAAATATCAATGTATTCCACAATTGACTGAGCCACCTCTGCATCACATATCAGCCAATAGATACATGTATACCTAACAAGATGCTCAAGGGCCTTAATGCTCACCTGGACTAACAGCATTTGATCTAAAGCATTTGAACAGACATAATACATGTACTTTAGATTCAACAGTAACAAGGCATAAAATCCAAAACTGGAATTCAGTATAACTGTTATTTAGTGGGAAATTAATGATGGATGCTGACCACACAACCAGATTGAATCTTAGATTTTGATTGGTCCATGACAACCATGTTTTATCAAGAAACAAATTCTCTTGAACAAACTTTAATCACCCTTAGGTATCAATGAAATTAAATGTAATGAGTTTCAGCCTGCTCTGTTACAGCAATTCCTGAAATGTCTGTTTCGAGAATAAGACAGTTCCTGGAACAAGCGGTTAATGAGGAGTAATGTAAACGATTTCCCGGCATTTTTTGGAAAATCCAAGATGGCTATCAAAAAAAGAAGCAGTCAAATTGTGCATATTTCAAGATGGCCACCAGTAAAATTGACCAATCAAAACTCTGTATATACAAATTCTGAAGCATACCACTCTAGGGTCCTTCCAGATGAGTTCGCTTGAAATCAGCCCAGTGGTTAATGAAGTAGCCGTTTAAGTGATTTCACAAAATGCTTGGAAAAGCCAAGATGGCTGCCAGAAAAATTGACCAATCACAATTCAGCATAAAAATTCTGAAACCTACCGGCCTACGTTTGTACATTGTAATATCCTTCCAGCCAAGTCTGGTTGACATTGCCCAAGCAGTTAATGAGTAACATTTTAAATGATTTCCCCGCCATTTTCCAGAAAATTCAAGATGGCAGCCGAAAAGATTGATCAATCAAAATTCTGTATACAAGTTCTGAAGCATACCAGTCCTAAGGGTCCTTCCAGCTGAGTTTGCTTGAAATCGGCCAAGTGGTTAATGAATAGTAGGGTTTTAACTGATTTCCAGATATCTTCGGAAAATCCAAGATGGCCACTGGAAAAATTGACCAATCAAAATTCTGTATACATGTTCTGAAACCTTAGCATCCTTCCAGCCAAGTTTCGTTGAAATTTCCCAAGCAGTTTAAATACATATACTGCAAAAGTTGGTTTAGATAATCTTGGCCCTTGAGGTATATATACTTTGTGCGCTTATACTATGTACTATATACTTATGAGTCACAAGGAAAAGTCAATCACAACACATTATGAGACATTAAATTAATGATTAATGTATATTGAAATGATAACTGCATGTGTCCTATAGCATACCACTCTTATTAACCCTTTAACCCTCGTATTTGTTCAAGAAAATTTCTTATTTTCTCATAGAAAATGTCCATTTGCAGACTAATAGATTATTTTTGAAAATTTACCACTGGAATGACTGGCTCGGTTTTCGAGCCAGTCATTCCAGTGGTAAATATTCAAAAATAATCTATTGGTCTCCAAATGGGCATTTCTTAAGACCACTGCAGAAGGCGATTTTTTTTGTTTGTTGATATGAGCGTTAAAGGGTTAATAACCCTTTACTAGCCATTAGCTGGTGAAATTGACATCTGCCAAGTCTTCATTCAAATTTTGATATGTCAATTTGCAAGCCAAGATGGCTGTATGTATTGTTTTAAATTTTACAATTACTGTAATGTCTGGCTCACTATCCGAGCTTAAGTCATTTTAATTGGAAACGTTAAAAAATAGCATTCTCTTGGCTTGCGAATGGAATTTTTGCTAACCCTTTAAAACTCATATCAGCCAAAAACGGCTTCTGCAGTGGTCTTGGGAAATGTCCATTTGCCGACCAAAAGAAGGCTATTTTTTAAAATTTACCACTAGAATGACTGGCTCGATAACCGAGCCAGTCATTCCAGTGGTAAGTTTTCAAAAATAGTCATCTCTTGGTCTTAAAATGGACATTTTCTATGAGAAAATTGAAATTTTTCTTGAAGAAATTCAAGGGTTAAGCAAGAGTTTGTATTTTCTTGACCAATCTTGGCCTTTAAAGGGTTAAGATCTTGTGTCTATATGTTACTGTATAATATATATTTTATACACATGTATTCATGCATAGCATGAAAAAATAATCATACCATATATAGATGGTGAGAAGGTAACATATTTAAACTTTCAGCATTTATTCTACATGTTCTAGGAATGGCCAATGGGTCATTATAGGCTAAACAAAATACATATATTTCCTATTACACGCACAGTACATGCTAGGACCAAAATATCAAGTAGGTACATGTATGTAGGGAATTTTTTGTGACGAGGTTTCAAGGGGTGCTTTCACCATCTTTTTGCTAAAAAGAAAAGATTTAAGGCTGATAACTATAAAAATTCAATAACCTCTATAACTGGTAACATTTTTGGCCAGGTAATTCAGCAGCCATTGTTGCAGGTACATGTACATGTAGGTAGGGAACCCCAAATATGCACATAATTTCTTTAACCCTTTAACACTTAAATTTGTTCAAAAAAATTTCAATTTTCTCAGAAAATGTCCATTTGCAGACCAAGAAGAGTATTTTTGAAAATTTACCACTGGAATGACTGGCTCGGTTATCAGACAATGGTAATTTCTCAAGACCATTGCAGAGGCCGTTTTGGCCAATATTAATGTTAACCCTTTAACACTCATATCAGCCAAAAACGGCTTCTGCGTTGGTCTTGAGAAATGTCTGCAAATAGATATTTTCTATGAGAAGATTGAAATTTTCTCGAACAAATTCAAGGGCTAAAGGGTTCAAAGGGTTAAGCCTTATATCAGACATATATGTCTCTGCTTACATATACATGTATATGTATGATGTATGATTACTGTATTCTGCGGCTGTAGTAGTAGAAACATCCTACAGCTGCAATCAGTTCTTTTTCGCTTTTGCCCACTGTGTCTTGTCCTTAGCCAAAATCCTTAGCTTCCTCAGGTCCATTCTTGACTTGAGTGTACCGAGTCCTGCTTTCTTGAGGTCACCTCGTAGCACGCTTAGCAGATTTATGCAATGACATCCTCTCCTGACTTTCTATTTGCTGGCTCCGAATAGGGCGATTTCCAAGGCTCTCTGCGCTGGTGTCTCTTCTGGCATCCTTAGCACATGGCCAAACATGGACCATCATTGCTGGCCGACTTTTACAGACAGCGGCGACGTATTACACATCTTGTATAGTGCATCGTTGGAAATTATGCTGTCTGGCCATCAGTGTCCAGTGATGGTGCGTAGGTGTTTGTGGTGGCAGGCATCGAGTTTGTCTAGAGCTGCCTTTGGAGCTGCTCAGCTGTTACAGTTCTACAGCATCAAGGATACGCAGGTTGCATTGTCTAAATGTAGCCTCTTTATCAAGGGCATCTTTGATCTATGAATACATAGCTTCCAGAAGGACTGGAAAGCTATGTTCCCCATGACGCAGCATGCAGAAATGTCAGCAGCACTGCAACGCAGTGAGCCCAGGATTTTACTTTTTCTCCATGGTTCGCCGCCACGAAGTGGGTCGTCATTTTCTATAGTTTCATGCTTTGTCAATAGGTACATGTACAAACATGTATGTGTGGGTGAACTCTGTTTTGGATTCATTCAGAGATTCTCAATTTTTAGTTTGCTTGCAGATATTGGAAGAAATTCGTCAAGGAGTTTCTTTTCCTCATCTATGAAGTCCACATCGTCGGCATATTCCATCTCTAGCGGCATGCCCAGTATTGACACTGGGGAGTTTGGTCTTCTGGAACTTTCCCACACAGGTTTCAA
This sequence comes from Chaetoderma sp. LZ-2023a, assembly GCA_034401795.1. NCBI lineage: Eukaryota > Metazoa > Mollusca > Caudofoveata > Chaetodermatida > Chaetodermatidae > Chaetoderma > Chaetoderma sp. LZ-2023a. Next base: position 28,220,605 of record CM067375.1, on the reverse strand, counting down.
TGCGGCAGCAAGGTAGCAGGTGAAAAGCACTGGAGATAGACCATCTCCCTGTGGGGCGCCGATTGATGTCTCAAACTCCACTGACTTGACTCATACTCTCAGCTTGGTGTCTGCAAGTAGTAGTCTCACTAGTCGTAGCTCATCTTCATTGCAACTGGCCTGGCGTAGTACATCTAGGATCTTTGAGATTGTGTCAAAGGCTCGTGACATGTCAATGCCCATTTTGTGGAAGTCTCGGTGTTTGGACATGACTACCGACACAAGCAAGCGTTGAGCCCATACAATGTCTGTGCAGCTGCATCCACATTTGAAACCACTTTGACATGATGCGGTGAAGTAATCGATCCTGTCTCGGATGCGGCATAGAGTAACATTGGATAGGATTTTCCCTATGCTGTTGAGGAGTACAATGGGCTGCAGATTGGCTGGGGGCCCAGGTGGCTTCTTGGGCTTGGGTAGTGCGATAAGGGTGCCTTGGCCTACAGCGTCCATGGGAGGGTGGTGCATAAAAGCTGAATTGATTAGGTGCGTGATCGGTTTTGAGATAATGTCACTTGCATATTTGAATAGTTCATTGCTCATGCCATCGTGTATATATATATATAAATAATAAATATATATATAACATAGCGTGCAATGACACTGCGTGTAGAGGGGTTTAAGTTTTGACCCGCCATACCATTAAATCCTTAACACTCATATCAGCCAAAAACAGCTGCAGTGGTCTTGAGAAATGTCCATTTGCAGACCAAGAAGACTATTTTTGAATATTTATGACTGGAACGATTGGCTCGATAATCGAACCAGTCATTCCAGTGGCAAATTTTCAAAAATAATCTTATCTTGGTCTGAAAATGGACATTTTCTATGAAAAAATTTATATTTTCTTGAACAAATTTGAGGGTTAAAAGGTTAATATAAAACTTTTTACATTAACCTGATAAATATCATCAGAATCATGAATCATCTCTTGATTCCTTACATGTGCATCTAGGCCTAGGGTGCGTTATAGTGACTGACGTGTTCAGTGAATTTACTGACTTGTTTCATGGTGACGAACCACTAACCACAACGCAAAAACAGGATTTACATGTCTGCGAACTGGCGACGTTGATGATCGTGATATCGTGCCAATATTCTGAACCCACAAGCATTCGAAATCGTGTTATCCTTAGCCAATATTTTGGTCATTATGTCGGTTTATGCTTCAAAATTAGTCAAAATAAATCACTGACGACCACATCCACTAAAATTTTGACGAGCTTCTGCCATTCAAATAAGTTCTAAGATTTGGCTGGATGCTGCCATTTTGAAATTTATGAACCAGTAACCAGGAACAGAGATCAAAACTCAGTTCGTGGTACTAGCTATGCCCTGCCCATTTTACAGATCTAATCTCTGGCGACTTTTTATCCCTGTTGAAATCGATTTGAAACTTTGAATTCCTAGAATCTAAATTTCATGTACTGGTTGTTGAATATCTTGAAACTAGTTTCAATTAGCAAACTTATTTTAAATTGTCTTGTAATATAGACGTGCCTGTCTATAAGGATTTCTATATTTGAAATTTCAACATAGATATAAAGTTAGTTTATATACATGGAAATACATTTGTATGTAGTGGCCTTTAGTACCTGCACACATGTATCTGTATATAAATATATTATATTATATAATATATTATGTATTTGACTAAAAAGTATTCTGACAAGATTGCTCTTAAAAATAACTGGACAATTTTATGCATTAACTAAAAAATAAACTGCATATAATTATAAAATTATTAATTAACCCTTTAACACCCAATCTGTCCAAAAATGACTTCTTGGTCTTGATAAGTGTCCATTTACAAACCAAGAATATTTCTAAAAATCTATCGATGGAATGACTGGCTCGATAACCAAGCAAGTCATTCCAGTAGTACATTTTTTTTAATAGCCTTGTTTTGCCAATGGATATTTTCTCTGAAAAAGTTTAATTTTCCTGAACAGATTTGAGAATTAAAGGGTTCAAGTTAATGCTGATACTGCTTTGTGAAATAACTCTTTTTAATCACCTCATACGATGCATTAATAATGCCCCAGGAAATCAATGACCTCGTGTAATTCACATGTATACCACGAAACATCTTCTTGAGCGAATAGTTCCTTTCTTCCAAAACCAGTAGCAGTGCACGGAAGAAACTCAAATACTTTCCACCAACTACTGACTGCATTTTTGTTTTGACGACGTTCACCGGGTAAAACGTCGTACTGATCACCGCTCCTAGAATAGCACCGCTGATAAAATCCAGAACAACATTTCCCGCTGTTGATTCAGTTGACGGAAGTGAATTTTTAATTCGTTCACGACCGATAAAAAAGAAAGCATTACTTGGTCCATTTCGCATGAGGATAGGTGTTAGTCCACGAAAATATTCGCCCACACCGTATGGTTGAAGGACTTTGAATGCATGCATAGTATTATTAAATGATTTATGATGTGTAGGATCTTGAAGGAGGGTTTGGACACGTTCAAACGGCGTCAAAAGTGCCTCTGTTCCACCGGCGAGTAATGCAGCAGTGACTTGGTTCAATGTCCGAGGCAATCTCGGGTTCTCTTTCGTTATCTGCACAGAAAACCAATCATACATACCAAACATTAACGATAGAGACATGGATTTCTGAAGCAGCGGAGGAAGAAGGCCACGATATAAATGAGACAGCCCTTCCTGTCTCAGCTGAATGATCGCTTTGCGAGTTGTAATGCCATGCAACTGTTGGCGAAACATGACTTTATTCAACGGAAATGTTGTAGTGATGTTAATAATCGCGGCACCCCAGCCACACAGAAATTCACGATATCGTTGTACATCCATGTCAGTTGTGGCGGCGGCAGAAACTGTTGTGCCTGTGCCCATGCTGTGTGCCGTTACAACGGATCGCTCCATTCATACGCCGTCATTCAAAATCCCCCCAACAATGCTACATCATGATCGTCTGTAAAGAAATTAAACATAAAATACATATAGATACATTATTTATATAATGTATACAAGACGTTATTCAAGACATTGATGTTTTCAGCAATCACTCCACTACTAAGAAAATATGCTCCTTAGAATAGCAAACAGTTTGTTAACCCTCGTGAGCCTGATACCAAAAATCCAAATTTACTGTACATCTTGAAAACAATGTTGTTGTGTTGTAAGATGTTAATTTCTTAAACACCAACAATATTTCTAAATCAAAAAACTGATAATTTTCAATAGATAACCAGTAAGCAAATATGAAGCTAATTATGCAAGCCAGTTTTCTAAGCTAAGCTTAATCCTCCTGAAACTAGAAAATCAGACTTAAGTTAACTGTCTGCCTGCTTGCTAAATTTTGCAGACTACATTTTTCATGGGGTTTAATGTTGAATATTTTGAAAACATTCAGCAGGTTCAGAGTTATTGCTCACTCAAATTATTGTCTGGTCGCTTGCAGCAATCAGACAGTTAACAATGCTGGATATGCTGAATATTTTGAAAACAATTTGACTGAGTTGTTGGTGGTAACAACTTTCAGTCAAATTAATTTCAAAATATTCACCAGGTTCAGTTATTGCTCACTGAAATTATTGTCTGGTGGCTTGCAGCAGTCAGACAGTTAACAAGTGTGTTGCGCTATAGTTGCGACTTAAGCAACTTTGTCAGAAATAAAGTAAAAAACTTGACAGACTCAGACAGACAGAAACAGCCAGAGACAGGCAGGCAGGCAGGCAGGCAGGTAGGCAGGCGAGCAGGCAGACAGAAACAGAGACGTAACCTAATTAGGAGTTGCAAGTAACAAAGCAAATATCAACTTTTTCAGGGAAGATACAAGTAAAAAAGCAAATAGCAACTTTTTCAGGGAATGTAACTAACACATGCGTAAATACTGATGATTTTTCGCAGCTGTGAGTCAAATGTACCACGTTACGTTAGACGAGTATTGTTAAAATGAGTCTTTCAAATCCAAATGAAGTTGCTTCAAAGTCCTACTTCGGAAACATATCCGGACACATGGAGGCATGCGTGAACACGCTGACAAAGTCTCCTATTGTCAACAATGGCGGACAATTATTAGCCGCAGTTAGCGTTAAATAATAAGACATGCCGGGTAACACCTATCAGAGACATTTAATCTGCCATGTCTCTTGCTATAAGTTAAACCTTTAACTCTTGAATTTTTTCACGAAAAATTGAATTTTCTCATAGAAAATGTTCATTTGCTAACCAAGAGAACTGTTTTTGAAAATTTACCACTGGAATGACTAATTCGGTTATTGAGCCAGTTATTCCATTGGTAAATTTTCAAAAATAGTCCTCTCTTAGTCTGCAAATGCACCACTGCATAAGCCGTTTTTGGTTGAAATGAGGATTAAATGGTTAGATAAAATCAGACTAAGGTTCTCCGGTAGCTTAAAGCTATTCATTAAGGCCGTGTCATCAATCCCTATTGACAGCATTGACAATTATCTGATCATATACAAATATGGAAGGCGATACTGGCATATATATATATATATATATTTAAACATGTACATGTATATTAGAATAAGCAATTAATTGTTGACTGCATGTGGATAGGCATATGTAGGGAAGCAGCATTTAATCTTCAAATCTGTTCAATTTTAATTTGCTAACAGAAAATAATGCATTTGAAGATCAAGATTACTTTGAAAATTTACAAATGCAATGACTGCTTCAATAATCTGCGAATTTTCAGTCTTCTCTTGGCCTACAAATGGACATTTACACGTAACACTATAAGTAAAAATGTAAATTTTCTGGTCAAATTGTGACCATTAAAGGCTGGTTTAATCCTTTAAACAGTCAAATTTCTCAAAGAAATATTCTAAATTTTCTCATAGAAAATGTTCATATGCACACCAAATGAGGGTATCATTTTTTTTAATTTACAACTGGAATGACTGCATGGTGACACATTGTAAATTTTCAAAAAGTCTTGTCTTGGTTCACTTTTCCAGAGTAGCCACCCATCATATGATGTCATAATGAACTGCGCGATGTGTAGAATGACATCATAATGAGTGACGTCATGAATGACGTCGATAAGTACATCACGAACGCATATTTGAAGACGGTCTATGCATTGTTGTACAAATTGTTTGCTTTTGCTATTTAATACATATTCTGTTGAATATTTTGAAACTAATTTGACTGGGTGCTGTTGCTGCCTATGGCAGCAACAGCGCCCAGTCAAATTAGTTTCAAAATATTCAACAGCTTCCCTGTATAGTTTTCAGGAAATTGATAGCTAGGGCATTCAGGGATCGATCAATCCCAACACGGCGAGGTGTGGGTGGAGCTTAGCTAGTGATGGGCGGGGCATAGCTAAAAATAGAAAGGTCCATTATGGACATTCAATACCATGACCACAGCAGAATCCATATTTGGTTTGCGTTAAAGGGTTAATTAGACATTTGAACATATTTCCGTTTTTAGCTGTGCCCCGCCCATCTCTATCTAAGCTCCACCCACTTCCCATCCGTGTTGGGATCGAGCGATCTCTGAACTCCCTGACTATCAATTTCCAGAAAACTATACAGGTAAGCTGCTAAATATTTTGAAACTAATCTGACTGGGCACCGTTGCTGCCTATGTCCAGTCAAATTTGTTTCAAAATATCCAACAGAATATTTATTAAATGGTAGACATACAATTCGTACAACGCGTCGGACACAGAGTATTAAGCGCTAAAGACGGACTATACCGAATCAATCATGATGTAATGATTATGACATCATCATACATGTCACTTAGTTAATTATGACATCATATGATGTCAGATAATCAAAGGATAAACTGAAAAGGTTCATTACCTTTTCAACCACACAGAATACATATTAGATACAGTAAGGCTCAGAAATAAATTCACCCATTAACATTCAAATTTGATCAAGAAAACTTTAACATCCTCATAGAAAATGCCTATTTGGAGACAAAGAAATTACTTTTTTTGAAAATTTACCACTGTAATGACTACCTCTGTTATCGAGCCAGTCATTGCAGCGGTGAATTTAAAAAAATTGTCTTCTTGGTCTGCAAACTGACGTTTCTCAAGACCACTGCAGAAGCCTTTTTTTGGGCGGTTTGAGCGTTAAAGAGTTAACATGTATCACAAACAAAATAAAACGTACTGTTCAATATTTTGAACTTAATCTGATTGGCAGCAATGGCTATAATCAAATCAAATCAAATCTTCCACAAAATATTTCTTGCATCGTGTTCAAAATCGTATTAACTATAATGTTTAATGTTTTTACTTTTCTTTTGGAAACATGTTGAGTCATTCATGAGCAGTACTGTAAATATAATAAATTCTAAGGCAAAGAAATATTCAGTAGAATATTTTTAAGCAATTGGCTTCCAGCAAAATAAGTTTCAAAAATATTCAACGCCTTACCTGACTATGGCTCTATGGTACATCCTGTACATGTAGTTGAGCGATAAAAATGAACGCTGGTCAAGAAATTGTGAAAATCTACAATGTAGGTAACCAGTGCTACATTATACATTGTATTCTGTTGTACAATGACAATTATTCTTTAACCATTTAATGTCTATATTTTGCCAAGAATATCAAAATATTTGCTTGCTGAATGTCCATTTGCAGGCCAAAAGAAGACTATTTTTTAACATTTACCACTGGAATGACTAGCTCGACAATGGCTCGATTATCGAGCCGGTCATTCCTGTAGTAAAATTTCAAAAATTGTCTTCTCTTGGCCTGCAGATTGGCATTCCTTGAGACAACTGCCAAAGACAGTTTTGGCCGGCTTAGCTATTAAAAGGTTAACAATGATGTTGTTTGTATTCTAGATACTCAGTTTGGTTAGCTGCCAGGCAATGTTGCATAACCGATAAATGGCAAGCTAACATATATATATAAACTGGTAAAACATGATAAGTCACATCGCTGAAGTATATCTGACGCTTGTATTTGTTTGGAGGATGAAAGTCAGATGCCTGACATTGTTCTTAGCTGGGGACCCTTGATTAGCTGGGGACCCTTGATTCAGCGTCCCTGCTACTGAGCATGTGCGTGCACACGCTCACTGATTGATCTTAGCTTGGGACCCGTGATTAGCTGGAGACCCTTGATTCAGGGTCCCTGCTACTGGGCATGTGCATGCACACGCTCACTGATTGTTCTTAGCTGGACCCTGTATGTAGGGCCCCTACCACTGACGAGTGTCAGCATTTGAAGAGTAAATGGCTTGGCTGTATATATAGTAATTGTCCATTTGCAGAACAAGAGATTATTTTTGACATTTTATCATTTGGATGCCAGTCATTCAAGTGGTCAATTTTCAAATATTCTCTTCTCTTGGTCTGCAAATTGACGATTTTCAAGAGCACTGCAGAAGCCATTTTTGGCCAGCTTACGTATTAACCCTTCAACACTCAAGCTGGTCAAAATGGATTCTGAATTGTCTCGAGAAATCTCCATTTGCAGACCAAGGGAAGAGATAATTTTAGAAAATTTATTAGTGGAATGACTGGATCTATAACTGTGCCAGTCATTCGAGTGATCACTAACTTATTACAAATAATCTCTTGGTCTGCAAATGGACGTTTTCTATGAAAAAAATGAAATCTGAAACAAATTTTGACGTTAAAGGGTTAAGAGATATTTATCTATCCATGCATGTAACCCCCAACAGACCCCCCCTTTAGTGGGTTGGTCTGTAGTTTTATTAACCACTATAAAAACATACTTACCGTTCAATCACTACTTGCTAAATCAAATATCTGCATTTAGCTATCAGAATAAAATTTTTATGCTCGCTTACATACTCGAGTAATGCCCAAACCATCACCATGTAGACCCTCAACCAGGCTTCTGGAAGAGGGACCCCCTGCATTAGCCTTACAATAGACTGGCACAAGTCTGTACTCACTCCTTGGTGACGCTTGTCACTAAGCATGCTCGCGCATGTGCAGTAGGTCCCAAATGTGAAAACTGATTCACTTTTCTAAATTTAAGTGCCATATATCCAGCCTAGATTCTCAAATCAATACCCAGCGGGGTGGCTAAAGCTGGGTCGTAGTGATTGAATGGTAAACTATGTTTTTATAGTGGTTAATAAAACTACAGACCAACCCACTAAAGGGGGGTCTGTTGGGGGTTGTTATTACACCACAAAAACATCCATTACCGTTCAATCACTACTTGCTAAACCTGTAGATTTGGTCAGTGTCCCACAACGAAACATTGGCGGGAGGAGATTTGAGAATCCATAAGCAAGGATAAAAATCAAACAAGACAAAACCAAATGTTAACAACATAACATAATGGTGCATCTAAATCAATCACACAGTGATTAACAACTAAATAAAACTTTAAACATAAAGAAATAAATAAAAACCAAAGAACAACTCTCACCATTGCACGCAGACGCACGGTCCTAACAAAAATGGTGGGATGTGCTTGGTAAATGGTCTTCAGCCTTTTTTGTTAAAATTGTAATGTTCCTAAAAAATTAAGCCGCTGCGCTCTGGTCTTTCAAATAAAAAGTAGTAAAAGTAGACTCAGATTTCCATCCTGCAACTTGCATAACTTCGTCTACAGAAGAGCCAGCAAAAAGAGCAAAAGAGGTAGCCATCCCTCTAACATCATGAGCCTTAATGTGAGAGAGATTGATTTGCTCAGGAGAAGCAATCTCATAGCAAAGGTGAATGGTCTCACAAATCCATCTAGCAATAGCTGCTTTAGAGACGGGTCTGGCTACCCCTTCCGCACACGGAACCCAGAAATGGGACGGATCGGATCTCTTAAAATCAGTATGACGCTTATAAACTTTAAGAGCTCTGACTGGACACCAAAATCTGTCAGACGGAGAAAAGGAAGATAAAGATTTTAAAATAATCGGCTTAGCTGGATAACGGTTTGATTGAGTCTTCGATAAAAAATCCCTTCTAGGATATAAGACCAAACCGTCCCCAGATTCGATAAACCTATCCTTTTCAGTGGAAAAAGCATGGATTTCGGATCGTCTTCTAGCAGAAGCAGAAGCCACTAGAAAAACAGCCTTAAAAGTTAAAAGTTTTAAGCTAATCGTAGAGATAGGTTCGAAATGATGACCTGCCAAAACCTGAAGAACCAAAGCCATGTTCTAGGAAGGCAAAGGTTTAGCAACAGGAGGACGAATATTACCTAAACCTCTGATGAAACCATTAAGAACCTTAGTATCTTTAACATCAGCGTTCAACAAACAAGGAAGAGAAGATGCTAAAGAAAATCTATATCCTCTTACAGTGTTAGCAGTCAGATGTAGAGAATCGAACAGATAAGATAAAAAGTCTAACACCTGGGAAATAGAAACAGAATCGGGCACGAGATCATGATCTGAACACCATTCTCCAAAAATCTTTAAGTCGACCCTTGTAAACTCTTCGAGTCGACTCTATACTTTATTCTCAGGGACCGAGCACTCGATATTCTCCAAACGCACAGACTGAGGATTCCTGGGTTTGGATGAAGGCAAGTTCCCCTTACTTGAGACAGCAGGTCTGGGGACACTGGAAGCAGATGAGGGAAGTCTATTAGAAGATCGACAAGGTCTACAAACCAGATCCTTTTTGGGCAAAAGGGAGCTATCAACAAAATCTCGCAGATCTGGTCCCAGACTGTCTTCAGAACCAAAGGAATCAGGATTGTTGGAGGGACCGCATAAGCGAAGATTCCTGTCCACGACTGAGACAGGGTGTCCACAGCCAACACCTGATTGTCCGGAAAAGGAGACATGAAAGAGGAGATCTGGGCATTCAGAGAGGTCGCGAACAGATCTACGTGGGGACGATCCAGGAGGTTGAAGATCGCTTTGACAACCAACCTCTTTAACTGCCACTCTGTGTGGGCGAACTTGGAGGGGCGAGACAATTGGTCTGCAAGAAAATTCAGACATCCTGGGACATGGGTGGACACCAGGAAAATCTGGTTCATGCGACACCACATGAGGAGATTCCACACCCCCAAACATAGGAGACAACTTTGTGCCCCCCTGCCTGTTGATATAAGAGACTACTGTTGAATTGTCTGATCGAATCGAGATCTTGAGACCCTTTACCCGATCCGACCAAGTAAGGAGAGCCTTCTTGACAGCCCACAATTCCAGAATGTTGATGTGGGCTGACGACTCCTCCAGGGACCACAAGCCTGAAACAGACAGGGAATCCCAGACCACTCCCAATCCCTCCCGGGAAGCGTCTGTGAAGATACATGTAATTGCTTGAGAAGACTTGACCAGAGGAATACCTATCAGAAGCAGAGAGTGATCCTTCCAAAATTCTAGGTGGGGACTTAAATGCTCTCTGTCAGGGATCTGATGGTACATGTAAATCGAATGAATCGACTGTTTCCACACGGACATAAGATACATTAGGAAAGGTCTTCTCATCAGCGCCGCCCATGGAATGATGTTCTCGACGCTGACCATCAAGCCTATCACCCGGAGAAAAAAGATTGCTCTGACCACGGCAGAGGAGGACAGAATTTCCATGGCCACTAAGATGGCTTCTGCTCTTAGATCTGAAGGGAAGACTAAGCCTCGAACTAGGTCGAAAGAAACGCCTAGGTGGGTGAAAACCTGAGACGGAATCAAACATGATTTTTCTAGATTTATGACCCATCCTAGACTGGAAGCCAGACTGCAGACCTCTGGAACGATACTTGACAGAATTGAGGAACATCCTGCTTTTAGTAACCAATCGTCTATATAAATGTGAAGGGGAATAGAATGACGGTGCAGAATTCCTGCTACTGCTGACACTAGGCGGGTGAAGAAGAAAGGAGCCGTGGTCAGGCCGAAAGGCATGCCTCTGAACTGCCATACCTGGCCCTTGAAAGTGATCTCATGAACTTTCTGAAAGGCTGGATGAGAATATGAAAATAGGAGTCTTTCAGGTCTATGGAAGATGTCCACATGCCTGGACTCAGACTGGCGATAGTCTGAGATACAGTCTCCATTTTGAATTTCGGAGTAGAAATTAGAATGTTTAATCTCTTTAGATTGATAATTGGACGCCATCCACCTGTTTTCTTGGGGACTAGAAAAAGAGTTGAGTAGAAGCCCGGGTCTACTCTCCAAAAAGGAACCTCTTCTATAGCCTTCTTTAGACACACTGACTCCAATTCATCTTCCAGGGCTCCCAACTTCTCCAGATTGGACGGAACTGGACTCCATCTGGGCTGGCAAGACAGAGGAGGAGGAAGATCTATCCAAAAGGTGCATAACCCCAGCGGATTTGTTCTAAAAGCCAGGAGTCCTGAACGAGGGCGTGCTAAGTCTCCCAAAACAGAGACAGGCACCCTCCTACTGGCACGCTGGGAAGAAGGGACTGCACCGATAGATCCAAAGGTGGTAGAGGAGGCGGAAAGACTGGGAAAAAAGAAAGGGAAAGGCCTACCCGGGCTATGGCCATCCCTTCAAACCCGTCTAGTTTGGAAACCTCTAGAGAAGCGGCCTCCAGAATTAGATCTAGAACCTCGTGAAGAAAATTTACCCCTTCTCACCTGAGAAGGGGATTGACGAACTTGGGCTCTAGGTCTATGAGAAGAAATGGAGTTGAAACGATCCTCCTCCGCGGATCTGGATTGGGAAACAGAGGCCCGATTAGAGTTAGTGATAACCCTCGAAGGATAAGCACCATACTCATCCGGCTTAAGGCTCTTCCTCCTGGGAGAGGAAGACGTACTCTTGACTGAGGAAGAGTCTCTCTTAACTGATGGCTTCAAAATCGAGATCTGATCACGCAGATCCTTTGCTGATCTAAGGCAATCAGACTCGGCTCTAAGAATAGAAATAGAAGTTTGGTCAAAGATATCCAATCCGAAAGGAGGAGCTGAAATAAGGTTACTCCTGAGAGAGTTCGAAATATTCACCTCTGAAAGTTTCCTTGACCTTCTTTTAGAGGTAATGAAGCCCAAGGAACGGCAAACCGAGTTCAAAGAACCTCTTGAAAGATCGGCTAATGATAGAAAAACTTCAAGAAGAATCTGACCACCCTTCTCCTGAGTCCTGAGAAGAGCCTCTGAAAGAAGGGCCAGAAAATTATATGATTTTAATTGAACACGACAAACAGACTCCCATTTAAAAAGGTCAGAAGAAGATTCTACCTTAGAGGACTCCTTAAGATTTGAAGAAAGAACGTCCCAAGTCGGACCATTAAGAGATTGAGTAGAGGCCAATCTAATAAAATCATCTTTCGGAACTTGAACCGGAGCATCTACCTTAGGAGTAAGAGAGAACTCTTTTGATTGAACATCATTAACATAAAAATCCAGCATATCTACAACCAAATTATCCACTGGAAGAACACAAGGAGCACTAGATGAAGAATCAGAAGATGAAAGAGCAGATCCAAACGAAGGAGGATCAATAGAAAATTCATCCTGAAGAGGAAGAGATAGAGAAGAAGCTATCCATTGATGAGATTTAGACCAGTCATCCGAAGAGGCCCTCATCGGATAGAACCTCTTCAGGTCCCTGGCCCTGACTGATCTCCGAGTAGCATTGACAGAAGAATGAGATGGAGAAGAGGGAGGAGGACAAAGGTGTGAGTCTAAAGAAGCAGATGAATGAAAGATTCTTAGAGAGGAAGGAGAGGATAAACCTCTAGAGGCAGCGTCCGAGAAAGAGTCCAAAACCAAAGAAGACTGATCAGATGGACTAACACCATGTTCCTCTCGCTGATTAGAAGGAAAAGAATATGAATCTAAACCACTGGCTGAAAATCTAGCGGAAATAATAGAGCGATGAAGAGAGGAATCGCGACTTACTGAAATCAATGAAAAATCTAAACCCGAATCAACTATCTGGAATTCCAATTCTGGAGAAAGAACGAGACACAATAGGATCCAAATGATCAAAAGCAGAAGAGGAAGAATAAGGAAGAGCAGAGGCAGATGGAGAAGAAGATGAAGATGAAGAAGGGACCTGAGAAGAAGAAGAGTTCTGATGGAGAATTAGAAACATGGGCCGACGAAAAATCCCTACCCAACAACACAGATGAGGAAGAAGGATGATTACTACCTTTCTTAGAAACCACATGAGAAATGTGAGAAGGAGAAGAAGAAGAATGAGAATGCGATACTACCTCACGAAAGGAAGGATGAACAAAATCAGAAGAATGAACAGACTGAGAGAGAGAAGAACGATCAGGATAATGCCTATCAAAAACATGAGTAGGAGCGGCGCGAAAATAGTTAGAATCAGAAGGAGTGCAGACATATTACTATAATGGGAATCTGAGTTAGTTGACAGCTCATAATTTGATGCGCAAAAATTGTTTCCAGCAGAAACTGGAACACCGAAACCGGAAATAGAATGCTTCAGCGGATCTACCTGACCTGGAAAAGTATCTCTTAAACCGGAAGCAGATACTGTCACCGGAAGCGGAAACAGAAAAACCGGAAACGGAAATCGATTGCAAGGATGGGTCCAACAGACCCGGATATGCATAATTCGAACCGGAAGTAGCCACACTGCCACCGGAAACGGAAGTTAATAAACCGGGACCGGAAAAAGAGGATGTATGCAATGTCAGGTCCAACAGACCCGGATGTGCATTCTTCCTACCGGAAGTATCAACACTACTACCGGAAGCGGAAACTGACAATCCAGAAATGGAAAAAGAATGATGCAAAGACGGGTCCAACAGACCCGGATATACATTCTTCCTACCGGAAGTAACACTACTACCGGAAGAGGAAACTGGCAAACCGGAAACGGAAATAGATGAATGATGCAAAGCCGGGTCCAACAGATCTGGAATTACATTCTTCCTACCGGAATCAGCAACTCTACAGCCGGAACCGGAAAAACGAGAAACGGAAGTGGACAGAAAAGCCAGATTATCATGAGACATCGGATGTTCAGCCAAGCCAGAAACAATCACAGTGCTCATTTCCGGATGCCCGGTCAAACCAGACGACAAAGCGGAATGCAAACCCGCTTGCCCGGACAAGCCAGGAGCAGAGGCGATCGGAGATCTTAACACATTTCTGGCAATAGGGATCACTGAAAAATGCACCTTAGCGTGAGAAGAAAAATCGGAAGCTTCCGCCACCAATGCCATCGCCTGAGGGTTATGCGGACCCTCAAGACTAACATGGTCTTTAGTCTGGCTCCTACCAGAGGATGATTTACCAGACTTTTTTCTAGAATCGCCAGCCTTTAATTTAGGAGACTTTATCTCTTGTCTGGACGTCAGAGATATAGGCTTGCCCCACTTACGCGAATGACCGGAAGACTGGGGGCTGTGCTCAGTCTGACGACGCCTCTTTGGCAGCCTTAATCCCGGAGGAAATGCGTTCGTCTAGAAACTTCGTTAGCACGGTTGCGAATGACTAAAATCTGGCAAATAACGCCATAACGGGATCTGAAGTTGAAATAGAAGAGCAGCCACCCCCCCCTCCGTTGTTGATAGATGTTTTAACAGAGGTAGAGGCAGTAGTTACTGTCTTGGTACACTCAACAATGGAGGGAGAGCGACCTGAGGGCAATGCAGGCTTTGAAACAAAGTCCTTGAAGTAAGCTTTGGAAATGACCAACAGCCAGCCCTTACATATCCCACACATTTTGAGAGGGGAGCAGGAGGTACACCTCAGGCAAACGTGACCCGCAAAGTCTTTAGCATGAAAGCGATCACACTTAGTTGACGAACATTTGATTTTCTCAGAAGATAAAACCACTTCCTATAAAAGAAAAAATGATAGGAAATAAAGCAATAGCTTCGTTAAAAACTAATGAGAAAATCTACAGAGGAGACGTCATACGCATACTTAACAAACCGACTGAAGACTGGAATCACAATGATTTCTGAATGAATTGTTTGAAAGCACTAGGATCTACGTAATAGGAGTGGTATTGGCTATTTTATAACATGGTAACTTGATGGTATATAATAGGTATGGTTACTCGAACCTCGAAAACGGGAGTATTGACACGAAAACTGGTAACTCAAAAACTATAGTTACGAAAACCTCTAAAACACCTATAAAAGTTAAACATAACTTAGGAAGGATAGATCTCATGGTAGGCATGTTTATATGTCAGTATAGAATGTAACTGAAACTTTTCAGAGCAAAGCTATAAACTTTTATTTCACTTGATAGCAGGCAAACTGTTCTGCTAGCAGAATATTTGAAAAGTGAATCAGTTTTCACATTTGGGACCTACCGCGCATGCGCGAGCGTGCTTAGTGACAAGTGTCACCAAGGAGTGAGTACAGACTGGTGCCAGTCTATTGTAAGGCTAATGCAGGGGGTCCTTCTTCCAGAAGCCTGGTTGAGGGTCTACATGGTGATGGTTTTGGCATTAGGGAGTATGTAAGCGAGCATAAAAATTTTATTCTGATAGCTAAATGCAGATATGTGATTTAGCAAGTAGTGATTGAATGGTAATGGATGTTTTTGTGGTGTAATAACAACTCAGATTCACCTAATATGAATGTCAAAGGGTAATATCTGTTGCCGGTGTCACAGTGCATGACTTAGATACCTGTAGTAAGGGGAAAATCTTAACTGCGGTCAGGTCTGTGTGTCCGGAGATGTATCTCTAAAACGGCTGATCTGATTTGGTTCATATATGAAGGAACTTACTATACAAGCGGTTTTCCAGACATTTGCCGAAATCTAGGTAAAATAACCTGGATCCATATCAGATCAAATTCTGAATCTGTGGATATCTTGAATACTACGTGTCTGAATAAAAAATCTGGAAAACACTAAAAAATCTGGAGAATTGGAAGCCTAGAAAAATCTGGAAAATCTGCAAACTTTTTACAATGTACCAAATGTGAGAGGTCGGAATAATGCTCTTGGTTAACATTGTAAAAATTCCATTACTTTTCCAATCGTCCTATTGCATGGGCCTCGCCCACCCCCGCTTCACTCCCTTATCGAGTACCATGCTTGCAGGCTTTTGACGTACATGTATGCGCGAAATTTGCAAAACTTCATAAATATCAACATTGAGCTCAGGTTGGTCAACTTTTGCCAATGAAATTGCTCAATAAGAAATAAAGGAAATCCGATTGTCTGACTGAAAACGGCTTTATAATTGCACTACATCACATAGCAGATCAAAGGACAGCAAGTACGGCCATGGTCAGCGAAGCTATGTGAGTGGGCGCATGCAATAGTACGATCAGGACTTATCCATGAGCATAAATTACACAATTTTGTGACCTTGATGAGAAAATTATAATGGTTTTCTCACCAATTTTGCGCAATAGATAACACATTAAGAGTCTAATTTGAATGTGAATGCTCTTAATAAATATTCTGTGGAATATATTGAAACTAATTTAACCAGGCGCTAAATATTGCTGCAAAATGTCAGCAACAGAATTATTAAGTTAAATTAATTTTCAACACTGGTTATCGTTTGTCTATGATCATATACGATATATTTATAATGCTCGAGCTTCAAGTTACAAGGGTTAACTTTCCATGACATATGATAAAATATGCTGATTTTTAACCCTTTCACAGATGAATTCCCGTCTAATTTTCAAGGCACCTACACAGGAACTGTTGAAAATTGTGAAATTAATTTGACTGGAAGCCGGCAGCAACATCTTCCAGTCGAGTTAATTTTAAATTATTCAACAGATTAAGTTTTATATCGTAAAGAGTATATTGTAAAGCGTATTCATCTTCAGGGATTAATCAGCGAAAGGGTTAAGGTCCATTTGCAGGCCAGGTAGAATATTTTTTTTAATTTCCCACTGGAATTATTGGCTCGATTATCGAGCCAGTCATTCCAGTGGTAAATTTCCAAAATACTCTTCTCTTGGACTGCAAATGGACATTGTTCAAGAGCTGGATCGTGACTACAGAGGCCAGCTTTGGCCGGCATTTTCCCGAAAGGGTTAAGGTCTAATTTTAAAATCACAGACTTTATGAAAATTGAAGATTAATTTCCATGACCAATACAAAACCTGTATATACATGTACATTTCTAAATCTACCTCATTTCATGGTTGGCAGTAATTTCCCGGGGCAGGAAATACCGGGTGGGAAATACCGGTAAATACCGCCACGGGAATTATCTGGGAAATACTCCAATACTTATCAGATGCACAATGTTGGTGGAATATTTAGCAACCATTTTCAGTATAGGCTGCAACAACAACCTCCAGTAAAAATAGTTTTAAAATATTAAGAAACTTTCATGTCATAAATGGTTTACTAAAACTGATATACAGTCAATACATTATCATGCTGTATATATTGTGGAATGCAATACAAATCCATTATACTGCCTTGAATTCTCAGCCTATCAGAATATTGATTTAAAATAGAGATCTAAGCTTTAGATTACCAAACTATGCTGACCAGTACATGTACATGTTACTCAGATCTCCAAGTATTAGTAAAATGAATTAAAGGAATCACCAGTCCACATGATTGATCCCCACAGGATCTATTATAACTATTGGGTAGGTTTGAGACTTTGAGGTAATTGTATCTACATGTAGATCTACTAAAATCCAAGCAGATCTATAGAGTGTAGACAGTGATTTACTGTCAAATATCCAATCATACGTCATAAAATTATAATGGTATTTCATTGGATGTTTAGTTTTGTCTGATATAGTCTTGGTTTAGCAGTTATATTGTACCTGTTATAAGACTATGTTTCTTATGCATAGGTTTGCAACTTATGCATATGTCACTAGATGATATTTACTAATGCGTGTCAGTGTTTTCTTAAGCATGATACACATGATAAACAACCATGAGATTAAACTTTCCACCTGATATTTGAGTATTTCCCAATATTTCCCAGTATCTGCCCCGGGAAATCGCCAACCCTGCATCATTTACAAACACATCACCGTCCAATGATTACACATCCACAGTACAGCTGTTGACTATTTTGGAACTTTATTAAATTAGATTGGTAGCCATTTCTACACTTAACTCCAAAATATTCAACAGTATGTTTTATTTCTGAGCTGCAATGTTGAATACGAAACATTTCTCCTTTAACTCATTAAGCCATACCACTCTGATGTCAAATTCCATCTTTTACTGTCAATAGCAAAGAAACTGGTGTACATTTCTCAAAAATTTTGGTGGCCCATGTTGGTGTCTACGACAGCACCATCTTCCACCAAATTTGCTGAAAAATGAACAGCAGTTCATCCTTTAATTTAATTTGAAAATTAAAAATTTTGACAGCAGAGTGGTAAGTGTTAATCCTCAAATTTGTTCAAGAAAATTTCAATATTAACATAGAAAATGTCAGTTTTTTCATAGAAAAAAAGATGTTATCTGAGGATAAGCACCTACACCCGTACTGCTGTCCTAATTTGGCTCACTTCACTTAAAAAACAATAAATAAATCGCTATAAATAGCTCAATAAAACACAGCGAAACACAAAATGTTAGAAAAAATAACGTTTTTTTATCAGGTCACAATAACCTTGACCTCTACCAATGCCATTGTGTCATGTCACCTCATTATATGGACACATGTGACCAAATTTGGATCAAGGATGATCAACCAAACATGAAATATATATATATATATATATATATATATATATATATATATATATATATATATATATATATATATATATATATATATATATACATACAGTGGGTTGCAAAAGTATTCATGCCCTAGAAAAACCACTACTTTGTGAATAAAGTCAACCGCAGTTGAACTCCCACACCTTCTTAGAAAGTAAATTATATACCTTAAACTGAATAGTGTACACAAATTTTGCTAAACACCATTGGTCTTAAGAAAATAGCAAAAATCTCCAAAACTATGTTGCATAAATATTCACACACCTTAGTTAAACGAGTAAAAAGTACCTTGCAGTAATGTTACACTCTAAATGTGTCGCTTTATCTTGATACAATGGATTATCTATTCATATGCAAATTAGCTAGAAAAATCTGCAATTGGTTTCTCATATATGCTGCACAAAAACATGCTGTCTACAATCGCATTGTGTAAGCAACACATGCAGCATAGCCATGAAGTTCAGCGAATTATCAGAAGATTTGCGAAATAAAGTTATAGAGAAGCACAAGTGTGGCAAAAGTTATTATTCTATAGCCAGTTCATTAAAACTAGTAAAACGTACTGTTGTGTCTGTGATAAAGAAGTGGAAGGTTCATGGTACTACTGCAAATCTTAAAAGGGCAGGGCGTCCCTCTAAGATGACAGCAAGAACCAAGTCAAAATTAATCAGACAGGCCAAAGTCAACCCTTCTGTCACTCTTGAAGAGCTGAAGAAGTCTGTTCAAGGTGTTGGTGTTACAGTGCACAAGTCCACAATATCCCGCACTTTGCACAAAGAGGACATGGACATTGAAAAAAGCTCATGTCAAAGCTCGTTTAGAGTATGTGTCAAGCCATCTGAAGGACTCATCCGCCACATGGGAAAGAGTTATCTGGTCAGATGAAACCAAAATAGAACTGTTTGGTCTCAATTCCAAAAAGTATGTCTGGCGCCAACGGAACACAGCTTATGATCCTGCCAATACTATACCAACTGTAAAGCAAGGAGGTGGTAGCATCATGCTATGGGGCTGCTTCACAGCCTCTGGGCCTGGGGAGCTTGTCCGTGTGCAAGGTATTATGGACAGTGCCAAATATATAGAAATTCTGGAGGAAAACCTCTTTAAATCTGCAAGAAACATGAAAATTGGAAAGAAGTTCATATTCCAGCAAGACAATGATCCGAAGCACACGTCCCGAGCAACTCAAGAATGGCTTCGGAAAAAAAAAGTGAAAGTGTTAGAGTGGCCAAGTCAAAGTCCGGACCTCAACCCTATTGAAAACCTCTGGAGAGATCTGAAAATTACCGTCCATCGAAGGTCACCAACAAACTTACCTCAACTTGAGCAATACTGCAAAGAGTGGGCGAAACTTTCAAGTGAATATTGCAAAAAGCTTGTTACCGGTTACCCAAAGCGACTGGAAGCTGTTATTGCAGCTAAAGAAGCTGGTACGAAGTATTGACTAAGATGTGTCAAGGAGGTGTGAATAGTTTTGCAACACCGTTATATCTATATTCTCTCATTTTTTTAATGAATTTAACGTATACTGATTTTTTTTAATATTTCATTTTACTTTGAAATGCAATTTATTCTCAAAATTTGATTGACTTGATTATATTAATTAGTACAACTCGTACCTTTGCTAATAAATGCACTCTTCCCATAGGGGTGTGAATACTTCTGCAACCCACTGTATATATATATATATATATATATATATATATATATATATATATATTATATATGTATATATATGTATATATATATACATATA
The DNA here is from genome assembly GCA_034401795.1 of Chaetoderma sp. LZ-2023a. NCBI lineage: Eukaryota > Metazoa > Mollusca > Caudofoveata > Chaetodermatida > Chaetodermatidae > Chaetoderma > Chaetoderma sp. LZ-2023a. The sequence goes on along the minus strand of CM067375.1, from coordinate 28,200,271 downwards.
TACAGAGCTTCCACTAGTGGAAGTCCGGGAGTACTGTACTCCCAAAGTTCATGTTTGGACTCCCAAAACAAAGACCAAGGAAGTCCTGGACTTCCTCTCTTTCTGATGATAACTACGTAATCAGATTGGTAAACCAATGTAGTAGGTATTTTAGCCTGACGCTTGGTCACTATGTGAGGCCAAATGTCTGAATGATCTGGACTGGTTTTTCGGTCCCTTTTATACCCCTCGTGGGTTAGCTTGTGGATTGGGCAGATCTTGACCATATATGGGCAGAAATTTGTTGTTTACAGGTTTCCCTGTCTGGGATTTTTACCGGTTCCTGCCAGTATTTGTTTTTACCGGTTCAAATTCTTGGAATTTTGGTCAAGATTTTTACCGGTTGACCTAGTTTTTGCCAGTTGGGGTCAAGTTTTACTGGTTGTGAATTTTTATCGGTTGTGCCTTTTTTGGCAGTTGTTGAAACTTTTTGGTGGTAAATGTCATTTTTACCGGTTGTAAGTTTTTTGCCAGTTTTGTCATTTTTGGTGGTAGAGAAAATATTTTTGCCGGTTGTGGTCATTTTTGCCAGTTGTCACTTTTTTACTGCTTTTGCCAAATTTATGCTTTGGAAAATCTTTTTGCGGTTTGATATTTTTTTGCCGGTTGGGGGTTATTTTGGTGACAAGTTTATGGGTTTTTCTTCTGGTCAAGAAGCTATGGGATTATTATGGCGTTTGATTCCATGAGTGGAACTCATCAGAGGCGTAGTTTTGTCAACTGGGAGTGGGCATTTTTGGGCTCCACTTTTTTCTGAAATGGCATCTATTTTGTGGGTGTATGATATCTGAATAGAAGTTATGTTAGAAACAGAAGCCATGTTTCTTTATGTATCAACTACTTTTGAACAAAACTTAACGGCCCTTAGTCCCTTATCATATCTCCAAAATTTCGGCCCAATCCGTTCAACGTTTCTGGATACGAAGTTGTTTTCGCAAAAACTAGGTCATCCAAGATGGCCACCAAGCCAATGGACCGATCAGGTTCTGTTGAACAAATTGGTTCTCATCCTGCATTAGATGATGCTTCATGAGTTTTGAATCAAACCCCAAGCCGTTTCGCAGATTTTTAGACATTTCTAAAAATTGGCTGGTTTAGCCAGTGGCCATCTTGGATTTTGGCCGATCAGCTTCGTTTGAACAAACTTAGACCTCTATGCCCTAAGCCTGCATTCTGCCAAATATAATTGAAATCGGCCCAGTGGTTCTTGAGAAGAAGTCGTTTAAAGAATTCCCCATTGCTTTACTATGGGCCCATTGCTTTACTGTGGGAGCCTATGGCAGGAAAACAAACCAAGATGGCAGTCACACCGTTTATCCAACAGTCTCGAAAGTGGAATATTTCAACTCGCCACCCTAATAAGCATATATACAGCAATTTTCACCATCAAAATACATTAAATGCCAAAAAATCCAATATGACACAAAGCTAAATTTTGATTGGTTGATGCCGGCCATGTTTTTTAACGTACGAACTTCCTTTGAACAAATTTGAATGGCCCTTGGTCCCTAAGCATATTTAGCAAATTTCAGCGCTATCCCTTCAGCGGTTCGGGAGAAGTCATTTTCGCGAAAACTACGTCATCCAAGATGGCCGCCAAGCAAATAAGCCAGTCAGGTTGCCTTGAATAAACTTGGGTCTAACGTTGCGATAGATGATGTGTTATGAGTTTTGAATCAATTCCTCCAGCAGTTTCGGAGATTTTTTAAAGTGGTTCTAAAAATTGGCCATTAGGCCGGCGGCCATCTTGGATTTTGACCGATCCGCTTCACTTGAACAAAATTAGATCTCTATGCCCTATGAATGCTTCCTCCCAAATATAATTGAAATCGGCCCAGTGGTTCTTGAGAAGTCGTTTAAAGAATTCCCCATTGCTTTACTATGGGAGACTATGTCGGGAAAACAAACCAAGATGGCAGGAAAACCGTTTATCCGACAGTCTCAAAAGTGGGATATTTGAACTGGCCACACTGATAAGCATATATAAAGCAATTTTTTGCCATCAAAATACATCAAATACAAAAAAGCCAATATGACAAAGAAATGCTAAATTTTGATTGGCTGATGGCGGCCATATTTTTTAACGAACAAACTTCCCTTGAACAAAGTTGAAAGGCCCTTGGTCCCTAAGCATATTTACAAAATTTCAGCTCTATCCCTTCAGCGGTTCGGGAGAAGTCGTTTTCGCGAAAACTAGGTCATCCAAGATGGTCGCCAAGCAAATCGGCCAATCAGGTTGCCTTGAACAAACTTGGGTCTACCGCTGCCACAGATGATGTGTTATGAGTTTTGACTCAATTCCTCCAGCAGATTTTTTAGTGTTTCTAAAAATCAGCCATTTTGGCCGGCGGCCATCTTGGATTTTGACCGATCCGCTTCGTTTGAACAAACTTAGATCTCTATGCCCTATGAATACTTCCTCCAAAATATAATTGAAATTGGCCCAGTGGTTCTTGAGAAGAAGTCGTTTAAAGAATTCCCCATTGCTTTACTATGGGCCAATTGCTTTACTATGGGAACCGATAGCGGGAAAACAAACCAAGATGGCAGCCAAACCGTTTATCCGACAGTCTCGAAAGTGGCATATTTGAACTCGCCACACGGATAAGCATATATAAAGCAATTTTCGCCATCAAAATACATCAAATGCCAAAAAATCCAATATGACAAAAAGCTAAATTTTGATTGGTTGATGCCGGCCATGTTTTTTAACGTACAAACTTCCTTTGAACAAATTTGAATGGCCCTTGGTCCCTAAGCATATTTAGCAAATTTCAGCGCTATCCCTTCAGCGGTTCATAGTGAAGGTAGCCGTGAGTGTCTGTTGGTTTTGTGTAGAGATCAAAGATGATGGAATGTTCCTGTGTTTGTTTGACCAAGGTGTCCAGAAGTGAGACTTGTGTTTCTGAGCATTCCATGGTGAATTTGATGCTCAGGTGTGCTTCATTCATGTATGTGACAAACTCTTCTAAGGATGTTTTGCTGTGTTCCCAGATTATGAAGATGTCATCTATGTATTTTACATACAGCGCTGGCTGGTGTGAGGCTGTTTGCAGCAATCTTTGCTCTAGGTCGGCCATGAAAATACATGCAAAGTTGCAGGCAGCCTTGATTCCCATGGCGGTTTCTCCTATCTGGAGGTAGTGTTCGCCGTTGAACTCGAAGTTGTTGCATTCGAGGACAAGTTTTAGAAGATTTAGTAGTTCTCTGATGGAGTTCGCCGCGTACCCCATGTTTACTGCAGACTTTGGCCACTGCTCTTAGTCCTTCATTGTTAGGCATGTTAGTGTACAGTGAGGTGACATCCATTGTTACTAGAAGTGTACCAGGTTTTGTTGGTACAAATGCTTTTAGCTGGTTAATGAAATCTATAGTGTCTTTCACATATGATTTGATCTTTGTAACATGAACCTTGATGTGTTCGTCCATGAAACTGCTGATGAGTTCTGTTAGACAGCCTATGCCACTGATGATGGGTCTGCCTGGAACTAAACCGTTGTTTGCTTTTGTGTACCTTTGGTAGTGGGTAAAATCTAGCTGTAATTGGTTGTTTTGGTAATAGTCTGCTGGCAGTTTGTGCATCAATTTCTTTGTCTCTGACTAGTTGGTCTATTCTTTTCTACTAGTTTAGTATGTTTTAGTGTCAAGTCTTGATTGACCTTTTCGTAGAACCTTATGTCTGCTAATTGGCGGTTTGCTTCTGCTATGTAGAACGTTTTGTTTTGGACTACCGTTGCTTGTCCCTTATCTGCTTTCTTAATCACTATGGAGTGATTGTTTTTAAGTTGCACAAGGGCTGTTGCTTCCTTAGTGTTGCCATATTCGCACCTGATTGCCTTGAAAAAGGCCTCAAATGGAGCATCCAATGTGGGTGGCGGCATTGAAGTCTTTTTGGCGGCAAATATCTTTGCTATGACGTCTTGGAATGTTGGTGGAACTGGTACCGGTGGAGGGATTGTTGTACCAGTTCCCTGTTGTAAGAGTGTGTGTGGTGGGTGCAGATACAGATCTGGGAACACGGCAAAACGTACCTAGAAGAGTTTGTCATTATACATGAATGAAGCACACCAGAGCATCAAATTCACCATGGAATATTCAGAACCACAAGTCTCACTTCTGGACACCCTGGTCAAACAAATACAGGAACATTCCATCATCTTTGATCTCTACACAAAACCGACAGACACTCACGGCTACCTTCACTATGATTCAGTTCATCCCTCAACCTGCAAGGACTTGTCCCCATATGGACAATTCCTTAGATTGAGACGCATCTGCACTCTCATAGAAGACTATGACAAGAATAGTAGCCTCCTACAAGGACACTTCGAAGCACGAGGCTACCCTACAGGCATCCTGAACAAATCCAAGGCCAAAGCAAGATCACAAGACAGACAACAAATCCTCCACCCACCACCGAAAGCAACCGTCAAAACCCATACACAAAGGCCAATTTTTGTATGTGAATTCACAAGGAAAGGCATTTTCTTAAAGAAAACCATAAAAAGTACTGGCCAATTCTGGAAGCTAGCAACAAATTTAGATTAGCATTTCCAGAAACACCACTGTTTGGATACAAGAAGAACAAAACAATCAAAGACATGATTGTCAGGGCTAAACTCCCATCAGAGCATGCCCCTGTAGCACACAGAAACCCCCACATCGCATGCAAAACAAAAAACTCTATCATCTGCCAAAGGATGCGGAAAAACAGATTCTTCTCAAGCTCCCACATACATTTTGTAGGCCTATCCTACAAAATCATAGGCAACTAGCAGACAAGAAACATTGTCTACCTACTAACATGTAGTAAATGCAACAAACAATATGTGGGAGAATCCCTGCGCACCTTTAAGATCCAAATTAAAGAACATTTGAGATCAATATCAAATCTCCACAAAAGTGAGAGATACGACACCCCAGTTGCCAGGCATTTCAACAAACCTGGACATTCACGAACGGACATGCAGTTCAGAATCATACAGGTTCTCTCATCAGACCCTGATGATGAAAACTTCACACCGTGGAGGAGACAAAAGGAATACCATTGGATACACCAGCTCCACACAATGGAGCCCATAGGCATCAATCTAGCGGGTTATGGAACACCCTTCACCTGGACCAACACGCCAACCATAGGCCCTGTACATTGTTATTAAACTTCCTCTCTTTCTGGTTCTGACACGACTAAAACTATAATTTTAAACAAAGTTAACGTATGCAAACTATTTTATATATTTATATATGATGTCGAAGTTGAGCTACATGTATTTAGACACAAAAGTCTTCAACATCATGTCACATATGACCCCAAGGTCATTGTTTTATTCTGTCAGTTGTTACAAGGAAGAATGTGTCTAAGTTTGGGTCAAGTATGATTAACCAAACATGAGACATGAACGGCTAAGATAAGTTAAATGCAAATTGGAATGCCGCAGTTGGCAGATGACCCGGAGTGTATCACAATATTAATATATATGCTTGTTTTACTCCGCAAAGTTGAGCAAAAAATTGTAAGTACACAATTACTAAGCAGAAATACTTTCTTGATAAATCTTGACCGTGAAAAGATTTCTATATACTACAGTAACACTTCTCACAGTATTATGTAATGTCTATTATCTCTCTTAAAATTTAACCCAATTTTCTGTGACTGGGTTAAAATTTTGACCCATAGTATTTTCTATGCTTACTTTTCACACAGACTGTTCTACTTCACTTCGTAGCTAAGAAATGCTCGAGCACGAATGTATGCATATATGTAGGCATGCACGCATCCACACATGTACGCACACGCAGTGTCACTCAATGTTTTGGTCATATTTGCAAAACTATGTAGATCTACAATTTCTATAAATTAAACCCTTACCACGGTAATGTCAAAATTCAATTTTTGTTACTGTCAATAGCAAAGAATTGATTACCGGTGTACATTTTCAACTGTCTCGCTGTTGCAAGACACAATAAGTAATCTCAAAGAGCAAAAACACCAGACTTGCTGAATATTTTGGAAAAAATTTGATTGAAAGTTGTTGGTGGCCTGGCCACCAAAACTTTCAGTCAAATGGTTTTCAAAATATTTAGCAGGTCCAGAGATATAACCCCTGGAATATGTTGTCTGCAAAAACTCAGCAGCCAGACGGTTAAACAATTTTGGTGAACAATCAGACTGTCACATCTTCCACCAAGTTTGTTGAAAGTATACACAAGTTCATCTTTTAATTTAATTTGAAAATTGAACATTTGACATCAGAGTGGTGAGGGTTAACTTGAATATATGTACTGTTAGTTAGGCTTAAGATATAACAAAGCAAATAATACATTGTAAAAATACACTGAGGGAATATATTATTAAGTAGGGCACGACTGGTCATTTTGTGGAACATTGCCTACTGTGACACACAATTAATATGAATAATACATCCCCTTATGCCTATTTTATAAGTCAAACTTTCTGTCGCGCCGCGTTAATGATGACTGGTTGATTTATATAGTGGATTCAGGCAAATTTAGCTGGTACTGCACAAGAGAAGTTCGAATTATAAAATATCAGGCCTTAACTATCTGACTGCTGGGTTTTTGCAGACGACATATTCCAATGCTTATATCGCTAGAGGCTTCCAGCGGCGAGACAGTTAAGGAAGGAGTCTTGAGAGAAATGAATGAAAATATATTTTTACTGAATTAAACTGCTACTGCCATATAAGGCAGGCATTAAACCTGCACATCAGTAGGTTCATCAGTAGAAGATAATAACACATACATGTACACCTAGATCTTAAGCTTACTATACACTTACTATTCATGCGTACAAACTGCCTAAGACCAGACAATTATGACCATGATGTATATATACACTACAACTCAGAAATAAGGTATAGGATGTTTCCAAAACAAAACGTACTGTTGAATATTTTGAACATAATTGGATTGCAAGACATTGCTGCCTCACTAATATGTTAAAAATATTCAACAGAACATTTCTCACTTGACTAACCAGTGTTTCTAGTGTTGGAAACATGCTACAATGTACATGTACAATGTAGGTTATTACTGAGCTGTCAGGTTATTACTGACTTGTCCTGTATTGTACTGTACCGTATTGTCAGCCAAATGTACACCTACTAACACAAAATTCATCCATAATATTTGTATTTAACGCTTTAATGGTCAAATTTGGTAAAAAAAAAAAATCAAAATATTTGCTTATTGAATGTTCATTTGCAGGTTAAGAAGCCTATTTTTGAAAATTTACCATTGGAATGACTGGTTCGGTTATCGAGCCAGGCATTCCAGTGAAATTTTCAAAAATAGTCCTCTCTTGGTCTGCAAATAGACATTCCTCAAGACCACTGCAGAGGTTGGCTTGACCATTAAAGGGTTAACTGGCTGGGGATGTATAGATCTACAATACAGTTAAGAAACAACTTAAAACACCATAAAACGTACTGTTGAATATTTTGGACATAACCGGATTGGAAGCCATTGTTCACTTAAGGCAGCAATGCCTGCCAATTCACTCGTTTAAAATTCTCAACAGAATATTTCTTACATCGTGTTCAAAATTGTATTAACTAATATATTTCTGTTTTGTTTTTAGAAACACATTATGTAGATAAGCTGTACTGTCTATACAGTATTCAAGTGTCAGCTAGTGCTCCTAACCAATCATGACCATTAAACGGTACTACTTTGCTAGTCTACTATTCAACCTTTAACCCTTACCACTCTGATGTCAGTACTCTAGCTTTTACTGTGCCAATATCAAAGAAACTGGCGTACATTTTAAAACAATTTTGGTGGAACGACGGCACCATTTCCCACGGAATTTGTTACAAAATGAACACCAGTTCATGTGTTAATTTAAATTTAAAATTTAAAATTTTAACACCAGAATGGTAAGGGTTAATGACCAAATTTGATCAAGAACATCAAATTATTTCTTTATTGAGTGTCCGTTTGCTGGCCAAGCTTCGTTATGACAGGGTTCAGGAAGTCATACATGTAGATGTTTATAGTATTAATATGCTGACGATGATGTACTGTATTCTACAGCTGCAGTAGTTTGAAAACATGTACAATGTAGTTGCTGGCTCTGAGTACAGCAAATGTAAAGTCCTTCTGGGTAGGTGTGTCTAGCGGCATTCGCAGACCAATGGCCAAACATAGAGCATGTTTGCTGGGCTACTTACACTGACAGTGGAACCATACATGTACTCCTAGTAGAAGATCAATTATGGAATGAAAATCAAACCTCTGCACACGCATCCAGTCACACCCACAGACTTTCAGACATATGGACAGATGGGCATACGTACACTGATGGATTGCATAATCTATGACGATTGTGGATGGTCAATAAACTGGGGGAAAAACCCAACAACTACATGAATAGGCTGCTTCTTAGTCCCATGGTTAACCGTAACCCAAAGTTTCATCAGCATGGACAACTAAAAGCTACATGTAGTCAGTCGAAAACCAAAAGTCTGAATGCATGGGCACACATGGTTATCAAGACGCACAGATGGTCAGATTATTGAGATTAACACAAAAAAGTAATAGGCTTCGTCCTAGCACCTGGTGCCCAAAAAGAACCCATGACACTTAAAGGTACATATTCACAGAATGGTTCAAAATAAAATTGTTAAAATTATATACTTTCAGAGGTGTGCCTAGATGTAATGAAACAAAATAAATCTTAGCATATGATGATTTCATTACGCATAAATTAATATAGTTTTTAAGTTGTCAAATTGAATTAGAGGCACAGGTCCCTAATTCAAATTCACAACTAAACCTTCAAAATTTATTTATATGGAATGAAATCATCAAATGTTAGGATTTATTTCATTTCATTACATTGAGGTAGACAATTTAAGCTTCTAAAAGTATATAATTTCAACAATTTTATTTTCAAGCATTTTGTTGTGAACATGCACCTTTAAGTTTTTAACATTCAAGCTGGCCAAAATATCAATTTGCAGACCAAGACAATTTTTTTTTAATTTACCACTGGAATGACTGGCTCGATAAACGAACTTGTCATTCCAGTGATACATTTTTAACAAGAGCCATCAGAAGACGGCATATCCACACACACACACACACCACACCACACCACACCACACCACACCACACCACACCACACCACACCACACCACACCACACACACACACACACACACCAAGAGTGGACATTGTAAAGGACAATATTTTAGAAAAACTAATCAATGAAAAATGAAATAGTGACACTGCATATCGCCCTAAAGAAAGATAGATTTGTATGCGCAGGTTCAATTCCGACTATTATGCCCGGACAAGAGAATTTTGGTGAATTTTAAGTTTTTCAAGGGAGATAACTCAGAAAAATATGGATAAATTTCTTCAAAATGGAATCATAGCACTGCTTCTTCAAGTAATATATTAAGTGACAAAGGAATTGAGAGCATAGGTTCAAAATTCTTCAAGATCTGGCACGAACAAGACAATTTTGATGAATTTTAAGTATTTCAGGGGAGACAATGACCACAGACAAACCCCCACCCCCTAGGGTTTATTTGTTGTTTTATTAACCACTTAAACATACTTATCGTTCAATCACTACTCGCTAAATAAATCTACATGTACTTACATTTCGCACCAGAAAGATATTTCTAATCTTTCATCTTAGAGGAGTTGCGTTAACAAAAAATGATTGGCAATGCAGTTTATTTATCAGCTAAAGATATTTAAAAGGGGATAACTCTGCAATGAATAATTTTTTTGCCGCGAAAACTGCACATGCACATTTAGGAGTTGCGTTGACAAGACGGGGACAGACGGATGGATGGATGGACAGACAGATGGATGGTAAGATGGATGGACAGACATGCTGATCGCTATATCATCCCCGTCTACAAGACTGGGGGATAGTCTTCTTTTGGTCTGTAAATGAATGTTGTCAATGAGAAAATTTAATTCTTTAAATAAATTAAACAAATTTGAGAGTTAACTTTAGCCTAATTAACAGACGTGTGCATTATAATACTCCAAGTATCGACCAAAAACACCAAAATAGTATGGCATTTTTCCATTTTCATTTCTAACTAAGTACCTCCCACATTGTACACATTTTGGAATTGATTTATATATTATACTTTGAACCCTAACTTACGAGAATTGAAATTTTAAGGGAACTATACAACTACATGTATATCACCTGTTGAATATTTTGAAACTAATTTGACTGAGGGTTGTTGCTGGCAGAAACAGCTCCCAGTTAAATTACAGTGTAGTTTCAAAATATTTACATGTAACAGAATTTTTATTTAACCCTTTAACACTTAAATTTTTCAAAGAAAATTTTTATTTTCTCATAGAAAATGTCCATTTGCAGAGCAAGAGAGGATTATTTTTGAAAATTTATCACCGGAGTGACTGGATCGATTCCCGTGACAAATTAAAAAAATATAGTCTTCTCTTGGTCTGCAAATGGACATTTCTCAAGACCACAACAGAGGCCATTTTTGGATGATATGAGTGTTAAATTCATCAAAGCCTTGCAGTTTGTACATGATCGAGTGACTGACTTCAGTGTTCATGATGGACCTATACATACATTTATACATTTGTACTGTATGTCATTGTGATTGTGATGTCAGCAAACTAGTGACATAATTGATTATAACGTCAGATACTTAAGTGACATAGCAGATCTCTCTACTGGACACTTACACCCGCAGAAGCAAAATTATAATCCACTGTATCCCCTTCGCAAAGCTACATAGTTGTAACCAGGCTAGATTTCTACTTTCTCCGGGATAACCTTAACCTTTTCAACGCGAGAAGCTGAATTCAGAAACGCATTTACAATTTATATAAAATATGCTGCTTTCCAAACACAGTACAGGTATAATGTACCTGTATATAATGTTACCTTGAAATTGAGATTCTGGTTATTTATGGTTTAGTGTTACAACGTACTTATAATTCACCTTTCCAGAGTACCCACCAATCATATGACGTCATAATGAACTGTGTGATGTGTAGAATGACATCATAATGAATGACGCCGATAAGTATGTCACGAACGCATATTTGAAGACGGTCTATGCGTTGTTGTACAAATTGTTGGCTTTTACTACGTAACAAATATTTTGTTGAATATTTTGAAACTAATTTGACTGGGCGCTGTAGGCAGCAAACAGCACCCAGGCAAATTAGTTACAAAATATTCAACAGCTTCCCTGTATAGTTTTCAGGAAATTGATAGCTAGGGCATTCGGGGATCGATCAATCCCATTACGGCGAGGTGTGGGTGGAGCTTAGCTAGTGATTGGCGGGGCATAGCTAAAAATGGAAAGGTCCATTGACCATGGACGTGAGATCTCCTTGCTGGTACAATGATGTACATGTATGTTAAGTACTACAAGAATACGTACTCATAATATGAGGTCACGACACAGTTTAACCCTTATAATTCTTATGTCAATATTCTATCTTTTACTGTGTTAATAATTAAGAAACTGGGTGTACATTTTTCAACAATTTTGGTGGACAATGTTGCTGTCGAAGACAGCACCATCTTCCACCCAATTTGATGAAAAATGTACACCCAGTTCATCCTTTCATTTAATTAGAAAATTTTAAATTCTGACAACACGGGAAATATCAACATAAAAATTTATATGTAATTCATGCCCCAGTAGTATATCCAAAATGCTCTAGATCTATTTACATTAACCCTTTACAGTTCATTAGCCGGCCAATTTTTACCACCCTCGGCAATGGTCTGGTAGAACATCTATTTGTAGGCCAACAGAAGACCGTTTTGAAAATTTACCACTGGAATGACTGGCTCAAAAAGCGACCCTGTTATTCCCGTGGTAAATTTTCAAAAATACTCTTTTTTTGGCCTGCAAATGGCTATTTAATAAGTAAATATTTTGATTTTCTTGACAAAATTTAACCATTAAAGGCCTTCACTAAATTGAATCCTTTTATCCCTTACTGAGCATAAACCACAAATTCTTTATGATGTAAATGTACATATATAATTATGTACAATGTAAGGGCAATTTATTCTGTTAAATACATGTATTGTATTTTGTAGCTAATTTAACTGGGAGCTGTTAAGAGTTCCAATCAAATTAGTTTCAAAATATTCAACAGCTTTACTGTACAGTTGTCATAAATTTGAGACATTGGCATTTCAAGCGTTAATCCTTTAACCCTCAACTTTGTTTAATAAAATTTCAGTTTTCTCATAGAAAATGAACCTTTTGAGGACCAAGAAGACTATATTTAAAAAATTTACCATTGGAATGACTGGGTCGGTTATCGAGCCGGTCATTCCAGTCGTAAATTTTCAAAAATAGTCTTCTCTTGGTCTGCAAAAGGATATTTCTTGAGACCACTGCAGAAGCCGCTTTTGGCTGAATTGAATGTTAAAGGGTTAATGTGGTAACACTTTCATTTCACCTGATGAACTCTTGTTTAATCTCGAATTTATTCCTTTAACCCGGAAATTTGTTCAAGCAAATTACAATTTTCTCATAAGAAAATGCCAATTTGCAGACCAAGAGATTATATGACTGTATTTTTGAAAATATACTATTATTACTGGAACCACTTGCTCGGTTATCAAGCCAGTCATTTCGGCAATAAATTTTCAAAACTTGTCTTCTCTTGGTCTGCAAATGGACATGTTTCAAGACCACTGAAGAAGCCATTTTTGGCAGGCTTTCACGCTACACATGTAAGTGGTTAAGGAAACCCTACAGGAAAAGTTTCATACACATTTTGAAATTAATGTACATTTAAATGCAGCTAGAAATGAACAGTAAAATCCTGCATAAAGACACAAGACAAATCATTTACAAAGTACATACACAATGTACATTAACCCTTTAATGGTCATGCCAGCTAAAACCAGCTGCTGTTATGGTCTTCTGGAATGTCCATTTACAGGCCAAGACAATACAATTTTTGAAAATTTACCCCTGGAATGACTGGCTCGATAACCGAGTAAGTCATTCCAGTGATAAATTTTCAAAAATTGTATTCTCGTGGCCTGTAAATGGATATTCAATAGGCAGATATTTAAATTTTCTTCACCAAATTTGACCATTCAAGGGTTAAAAAATATTTACGACATTGCAGCTAAGTTGTTGTATGAGCTATGATAGTTCTCGTGAAGGGTATTTAAAAATGAGTGACTTTATAACATTCCAATGTTAAATGTACAATTCATATACTAATATATATATATATATATTTCACTGCGAAACACCCTCAAGCTATCCTTTGTCGAAACACCCTCAAGCTATCCATTGTCGTCTGAAGATAAGAGGATTTTGTCCTACACGTACATGTAACCAGGGCACAATTTAGAATTTGATATTTACATAGCATGTATCGCTATGCAAACTATAAATTGTAAAGCTATCAGCAAAAATGTATAGCAATCAACTCTTTCACTGATAAATTCCCTGTATCTCAAACTCAGAGCAAACAAATAGGAAAGTTGTTGAATAGTTTGAAATTAATATGACTGGAAGCCATTCAAGCTATTCAACAAAATATGGTATACATTGTAAAGAATGTACTTTTTTAGGGATTTGTTGTTAAAAGGGTTAATGATAGAATTTTGAAAATCAATGATAAATTGCAATCGCGTACAAATTTTGCATAGCAGATACAGCTACGTATGCATGTTGCAGAATGTATAGCAACTGCTTAAATATGTGTAGCAAATTGAGATGCGACACCAGATAAATTATGCCCTGGTAACAAACTTCACCATGACACTGTAAACATATTAATGGTAGACAATACTTTGAAAACTATAATTAGACTCAATGTATTGCGAATATATGTTTGAAATGGTTGATACAAAATGTAGCAAAAGACATATCTCTGTAACTGGCATGACTGATACAAATTTATTGCCTATTCTGTCTGGTTCTTGTAGATGGGTTGGGGTGGAGGTGGGGGGGGGGGGGGGTAACACTCTGCAATAGTTTTGACGAATGCCCATTTAAAAGCCAAGAGAAGAGTATTTTGAAATTTTACCACTGAAAGGACTGCGAGTGGTCATAAGCGAGCTACTGATTCCAGCAATACATTTTCAAAAATACTCTTCTCTTAGCCTGCATATGAACATCACCAGTTAATCACTTGTCTTCTCTTGGACTGCAAATGGACATTTCTCGAGAGCACAACAGAAACTATTTTTGGTTGATATGAGTGTTAAAGGGTTAATTATGGCAACAATGGCTTCCAATCTAATTAAGCTCAAAATCTTCAACAGCACGTTTTATTTTTTTTGGAAACAATAATACACTTTTTCTGAGCTGTACTGTATAAGAATTATTTTGTAATAATTTACCTCTCTTGACTCGCTGAAATCTCGACTTCAGGTACATGTAAGCGTTGACTATTTTGAAAATGAATTGACTGGATGTTGTTGCTGTCTAAATTCGATGTACTATTATAAACTTCCAAGACAGGAGCAGATAAATAGGCAAGCTGTTATCTTAACCATTTTAACCCTCAAATTTGTTCAAGAAAATTTGAATTTTCTCATATAAAATGTCCATTTGCAGGCCAAGAAGATTATTTTTGAAAATTTACCACTGGAATGACTTGCTCGGTTATCGAGCCAGTCATTCCAGAGGTAAAGTTTTTTAAAATAGTCTTGTCTCGGTCTGCAGAGACCTTTCTCAAGATCACAGCAGAAGCCGTTTTTTGGATGGTTTGAGTGCTAAAGTGTTAACAACATATAGAATTTATCAGTGTCTGGCTTAGTATTGCTGCCAGCATTTATAAGATCACTGATGTACTGTATAATCTTGTAACATATATCTATCTAGAAGACTCAACCCTTCAGGCATACATGCTCTAATGTCGGCCAGGCCATATGTTAGCAATGTTATCAAACATATATAAAAATGTGGGTCACTCTGACCCGTCCGTAATAAAGTGATAAATTTCTAGATATACTGTACTTGTACCCATCCCAAACACAGCTATTTCTGGCTTAAGATCTGCACACTTTTTTATGCGTGTTGGAATCGATTTGAAATGTAGAAACATGAATTCCCTGAATCTAAATTTCAAGATAACTTAATACAGGTAGTCTGTTTAATATTCTGTAACTAATTTGACTGGGCGGGGGGTTGTTGATGCCTATGGCAGCTCTTAAGAGCTCCCGGTCAAATTAGTAATTTTCAGCAGAATATTTATTAAATTATAAATTCAAATGTAAACAATTTTGTACACTTTTCGAGACATTATAAATTCTGTTCAGCTTGTAAGATGCTATTGTTGCCCTGACGCTAGCGGTAGTGTCCGTTGAGTCTAAATGCCATTGGACTGTTTGCACGATCCTTTTCTTGGCTGTGACTACATTTTTCGAGACACTGCGATTTTCATGACAGAGGTATATGTCAATTGCACCATCAGCTACATTGTAACATGTCATGTAGAGTTTTAAATACATGTACTAACCCCTATTATGTCAACAGCGCTTGAAAGCGCTTCACATATACATTTTTTAAAGACTTCTCAAGAATATTTTAAGAACACATTTTTGTACATATAGATTTACTACTGAAATTAACAGAACTGGATTCCAGTTTTGCAGCAAATGAATATTCCTCATGGCGGCTGTAGATGTTGTTTTTGTCTGGCTTGACCATGAATGTGTTAATCGTCAATGAAGCCCAAATTTCCTGCTTAGCGAACTCTTTTTTTTAAATTTACCACTAGAATCACTGACTCGGTTACCGAGCCAGTTATTCCAGTGGTAAATTGAAAAAAAAAATACTCTTCCCTTAGCCTGTAAATGGACACTCCGCAATACCACTTCAGAGGCTGGTTTTGCCAACCTGACCATTAAATGGTTAACTTGGCACAATAGGGGTTAAATAAGTGCATTTTAATGTGATATTTCCTCACAGTTATAGCATATGATATGTAAAATTAGTATTACACGTATGACATTTACAGCACATAGTAATGGATTTGTTGGACTCACTCCGATACTCGTAGTAATAGGAAATTTACACATTAAAACCATCCATCTCTACTCTCTCATTAAATTTTAACCACATATCAAAGTATGAAATTCTTTTTACATGTATCACATCGTAGACATGTACAAGCAGGGATGAGTCCAGGATGGGCGGTGCCGGGCCACATGCCCACCACTCATCAGTGTCTGCCCGGCACTCTGGACAGATTCTCCTCTTTGAACCCCACAAAATGCAGGAAATGGCTTCTAAGAGCATCTAGTTTTCAAAAGGACCCGCGGAACCACCACCACCACCCCACTCCCCGCACCACCACACACACCCAAGCCCCACACCCCCGCTACGGACTGGGATCGCTGTCATTTTTTTCTGGGCCATCCCTGACATGTACATGTATGTATTATGGAGGGCCCTGCAAATCTTAAGTTTCCACTTGAATCGAATCGAATATTTTTAAAAATGTGAATCAAATCGACTTTCGAACAAGAGGCCCAAGGGGACTGCATGCTCACCTGGAATTATTTTCCACTGGCACAACCGAACAAAATGAAATGACCACTGGAAAAATTTACCAATCTAATTTATGTGAAGACGGTTTATCCAAGATCTATTACAATTGGCACAGTGTTTAATAAGTAGTCTTTTTATGATTTTCTCAGAAATTTGCAGAAAATACATGCTCGCCAAAAACGCTAAAATTTGATTGATTCATGTTAGCGGTGGGGGAGAAAGATGACACCTCCACACCGGTCTCCTCCATAAGTACCAACTTTGTTGGGAAACTAAGTTATCAAGGATTGCGGGCTGACATCCGCATACAGAGGCAACTCTGACTATGTCTAACCTTCTAACAAGAAACTGTGCTCGACATCCTCGGACAACGCAATCTTCTCAAGAGCTTACCATAGCTACCTGGAATGTACGTGGTCTGACTGCAACATCAGAGGCAAACCTAGGTGCAGACTGTGAACACTATAAAATCGATATCACATGCATTCAAGAGACTAAAGTAGCTAAACACTCAGAGCAGCAACTTTAGACAGGCCATAAAATGTAGTACTCATGGAATAAAAACAGGCCACTTGCCGTGGATTAGGCTTCGTAATCGGACCAAGGGTATTGGACGATGTCATTAGTTTTGGATACGTCAGTGATCGCGTTGAATTTATAGACCTGGCTATACCAACGCGAAAGCGCACCACCACTAAGTGTCGCACAGTCAACGCATAGGGCCAACTACCAAAAGGGCCAAACGGAGAATCCAGCTATATTAGATTCCTTCTAAGCAGAACTGAGCTCCGCCATTACTATCCCAGGTAGATGGCAACTGTTCATGTGTGGCGATTTCAACTCCAAGCTGGGTAAACTTGGTATTGCTGACAAAAGTTCAGGACTTGGCTCATGCATGGAATCGTATGGAGAGGGCACACGCAACAGCAGCGGAGATGCACTAGTGGCCTTCCTTAGTTCCAATGGCCTATTTGCCACAAATACAGCTTTCAAACACCCATGCCGCCACCAGACAACATGGACTGGAGAAATTGCTGATCGCAAAGCCCCAAAAGGTTCTAAGGCTACAAAAGCTGTCTTCAACCAAATAGATTTCATACTATGCAAGACAGCAGCAAAACCCCTACTTCGGGATGCTCGTTCCTATGGAGGCACAGACCTCAATTCTGACTATAAGCCAGTTATTACATGCCTCCATATGAACCAGCTCTACCTAATGTATAAACGCCATACCAGGCAAGAGGGTAGAGTCACCTACAACTTACCCAAGCTCATCAGCGACACCGACACTCAAATGTCATACGAAAAGGCAGATAGCTAACGTCGATGTGAGCTCCGATCCAAATAAATCCCAAACCAAAATACTGATATATATGGAATCATCTGCTACACATGTACATGTACTAGCACCATTGGTGTTCTAAAAAACAACAGAACTACATGTAGGTATACCGACGACCCTCTCGTATTAAAACTGTCAGCAGAACAGGAAGCGTTATGCCTGCGCATTTATTAAAGTTGCCAAAGTGAAGACCGCACCAAACTAAGCTGAGGAACGCAACAATAACATTCTGCACCACATTAGCGAACGCTTAAAAGACCTTGCTATCCGACAAGCAGATGGCCTAGCAGATGAAATCACTGCCAAGGATGACTGCCACAAAATGTTTTGAGCAGCCCGAGCCCTGAGAGTTGCTGACTACACACTACCACTAACTGTACACAACTCTGAAGGACACTTTATCGGGACTGACCAGGGCAAAGCCGAGGCAATTCGAGAATGGTTCAAGGAACAGTTCACTGACCATGATGATGAGCCCTTGCACCCATTCTCAGGAGACCCCAAGCCATTACTAACACCAATTAATACAGCAACCAATTAATACAGCAGAGGTTGAGAAGGCACTTAAAGCCCTGGAAAATGGATGTGCATCTGGACCTTAGGGCATGAGCAATGAACTATTCAAATATGAAAGTGATATTAAAACCGATCACGTACATAATCAATTCAGCTTTTAAGCACCACTTTCCCATCGACGCTGTAGGCCAAGGCATCCTTATCGCACTAACCAAGCCCAAGAAGCCACCTGCCCCCCTCCCCCGCCAGCCAATTGTGCTCCTTAACAGCATACGGAAAATCCTATCCAATGTTACTCTATGCCGCATCCGAGACAAGATCGACGACTTCACTGGATCATGTCAGTGGCTTCAAACGCGGATGCAGCTGCGCAGACATTGTATGGGCTCAACGCATGCTTGTGTCGGTAGTCATGTCCAAACACTGGGATTTCCACAAAATGGGCATTGACATGTCACGAGCCTTTGACACAATTAAGCGCTCAAGGATCCTAGATGTACTACGCCAGGCCAGTTGCAATGAAGATGAGCTACGACTAGTGAGACTACTGCTTGCAGACACAAAGCTGAGAAGACGAGTCAAGTCAGTGAAGTCTGTAGAGTTTGAGACATCAATCGGCTCCCCACAGGGAGATGGTCTATCCCCTGTGCTCTTCACCCGTTACCTGGCTGCTGCATTGAAATCCGTGCGGGAAAATTCTACAAGACCAAACCCCCTGGTGTCAATACTGGGCATGCTGCTAGAGATGGAATATGCCGACGATGTGGACTTTATAGATGAGGAAAAGAAACCCTTTGACGAACTTCTCCCAATACATGTAACTGCAGGCAAACTAAAAATTGAGAATCTCTTTATGAATGAATCCAAAACAGAGTTCACCCACATATACCTATCTACAAAGCATGAAACTAAAGAAAATGACGATCCATTCTGTGGCAGTGAACCATGGAGGAAAAGTAAACTCCTGGGTTCACTGCTTTGCAGTACTGCTGACATTGCTGCACGCTGCATCATGGGGAACATAGCTTTCCAGTCCTTCTGGAAGCTACAAAATGTATGGATTCGTAGATCAAAGATGCCCGTGGTAAAAAGACTACATTTATACAATGCAACCTGCGTATCCCTGATGATGTATAACTGTAACAGCTGGGCAGCTCCAAAGGCAGCTCTAGACAATAATATGGGAGCCTAAAGCGGGAAAACAAACCAAGATGGCCATCAAACCGTTTATCCGATAGTCTCGAAAGTGGCATATTTCAACTCGCTACACTGATAAGCATATATAAAGCAATTTTCGCCATCAAAATACATCAAATACAAAAAAGCCATTATGATCAACAAACGCTAAATTTTGATTGGATGATGGCGGCCATGTCTTTTAACGTACGAACGTCTCTTGAACAAACTTGAATGGACCTTGGTCCCTAAGCATATTTACCAAATTTCAGACCTATCCCTTCAGCGATACGGGAGAAGTCATTTTCGCGAAAACTAGGTCATCCAAGATGGCCACCAGGCAAATAGGCCAATCAGGTTGCCTTGAACAAACTTGGGTCTACCGTTGCAATAGATGACGTGTTATGAGTTTTGAATCAATTCCCCCAGTGATTTCGGAAAAGATTTTTTAGTGTTTCTAAATCGAAGTCGTTTTAAAGGAAAAGTTGACGGACGGATGACGGATGGACACATGACGGACCGTCGCCACGACATAAGCTCACTTGGCCTCTCAGGCCAGGTGAGCTAAAAAGCCTTGAAACTATGCCCCAGACAAACATTTTCTGTGATATTCAGTCGACCATGAAAAGTAGGTCAGCATGATCTACTTTTCATACACTGCACACATTCACATGCATCCACATACCAAGTTTGGTAACCATATGTGAAAAAGTCTTGAAACTATGCCCCGGAAAAACATTTTGTATGATATTCAGTCTACCATGAAAAGTAGGTCAGCATGACCTACTTTTCATACTCTGCACACCTCCTCCCTAAGATGCATCCACATACCAAGTTTGGTGACCATATGTAAAAAAGCCTTGAAACTATGCCCCGGACAAACATTTTCTGTGATATTCAGTCGACCATGAAAAGTAGTTCAGCATGAGCTACTTTTGACCTACTTTTCATACTCCGCACACCTTCTCCCTAAGATGCATCCACATACCAAGTTTGGTGACTATATGTGAAAAAATCTTGAAACTGCCCCGGACAAACTTATTTATGGTGAACAGGCGGATGGACGAATGGACGGACGGACAAAGCAACGACTATATGCTCCCGCGAAATTTTTTTCACGGAGCATAACAATTGTTATTCAATGTATTACTAACTAGTGATTAGATATAGAAAATAAAGTCATTTGATAAAGAAAATTAGTTTTCTATGATCAATATTGATAGGATAAGGTGCTGTTATGGTTGCGACAAGATGCTATGGTTGCGACAGGTGGCTGTTTTTGTTTCAGTGAATCCTAAACATAAAACATGTACACACGTTACTTTAAGATATTAAGCATTTAGACTTGCACGTTTACTAGACACAGATGAGCGAAGTGAAGCGTTATGGTTGCGACATAAATAAAGCCCCTGCTAAAGGAGACGTCCTTACTATAACATTCAAGTAACAAGAGCCATCAGAAGATGGCATATCCCCCCGGATCCAAACATTTCAGATAAACATACATCATAGCTAAACTGTACATGTAGTTGTGTTGACATCTTGAAATGATTGCCAGAGATGGACGGCCTGACAGACTAACACACATACATTCTATACAGACAAATGGATGTACAGGCATACGGATAGCACATGCACATCTTCAAGTGGTAATGAGAATCCTTACTAAGTTTCAATAGAATCATAGCTAAATTGTAGTTGTGTTGACAAGAAATGATTGGTACTGCAGATTATGTATCGGCTTAAAGGTATTTAAAGGGAAGATAATGCTGTAATGAATAATTTTCTGGCCGCGAAAAAAGCATATGCACATCTTCGGATGGTAATGACTAGACTTACCATGTTTCAAAAGAATTGTAACTAAACTGTAGGAGTTGCATTGACAAGGATGGACCGACAGACCAACATACATTTTGGACAGATGGATGGATGTACAAGTATACGGATAGCACATGCACATCTTCTTGTTGTAATGATAACACTTACCAAGTTTCATAAGAATCGCCGCTAAACTGTAGGAGGAGTTGCGTTGACAATAAATGATTGGCAATACAATTTATGTATCGGCTTTAAGATATTTAAATGGGGATAACTCTGTAATGAACAATTTGTTGGCCGCGAAAAAAAAAGCACATGCACATCTGCACATGATACTGATAATGTTGGCAAAATTTAAAGTTAATCCATTGAGACCTCTAGGAGTTGTTCCGTTGACAAGAAATGATTGTCAGAGATAGATGGACTGACAGACAAACATACATACATTTTGGACAGACAGATGGATGTACAGGTACACGGATAGCACATGCACACCTACACGTGTTAATGATAACATGTACCAATTTTCAAAAGAAACCGAGATAAACTGTAGGAGGAGTTGCGTTGAAAAGAAATGATTGGCAATGCAGTTTATGTACTGGCTTTAAGATATTTAAAGGGGGATAACTCTGTAATGAACAAGTTTTTGGTCGCGAAAAAAGCACACGCACATCTGCACATGATACTGATAATGTCGACAAAATTTTTAGTTAATCCATTGAGACCTCTAGGAGGAGTTGCGTTGACAACAAATGATTGGCAATGCAGTTTATGTATCGGCTTTAAGATATATAAAGGGGGATAACTCTGTAATGAACAATATTTCGGACGCGAAAAAAACACATTCACATCCGCACATGATACTGATAACGTGGACAAAATTTTAAGCTAATCCATTGTGGTAAATTTTTGGCATAACCTAACATGCCGCGCGCCAGATAAGGCGCGTACAAGCGTACTGTACGCATAGAAATTTTCCAAGTATGCAGACATATAAATATTCATGCGTACCATGTACGCCTCATGTAAATGCTGTACGCATCGGTGTATTAATCTGTCCGTACTGGTCTGTTGCCATTATCAAATATACTCAATTACACGAAGGGGAATCTACGCGCTAGCCACATACTATGACCCACAGACATAAGCACTCGTAAAATTAGTGAAATGTTATGATCTCCATCTCCGCAAGAGATACCCTCTTGTGGAGATGGAGATCATAACTTATTCACACAAGTTTATTCTTTTCTTATACTTATTCTTTGCTTTACAAGACCTCTGCATTACCTATATAATATGTGTGTCAATGAAAAAATTCAATTGATAATGTTTTCGTACATATTGCCAAATGAACTAAAATATTACCGGACCTTAGTTGTTCAACACATATTTTAGTTAGAAATAGGATTACAGGCATAACTTTTACAGTCATAACAGGATGCGTAATCCGTTTTTTTCTTTCAGAAACGCTGAATCTTCACAAAGGCACATCTTACATGTATATGGCATTTTCTAATTAAGGATAGCATATGAGTGAAGATGGAAGATTTTTCAATTGTGAATATTTCAATAGATATGGCAAAACATGCAGAAATATTTGTGAAAACTTGTTCTTTCACACTTATTTTAATTGGACAGGTAATTATAGCAATAACTTTTAATATGAAATTTAACCAAAGGCATTACTCTGAGTCTACCATTAACAACTGCAAGTCCTCTTCACATTATTTAGTTTACCAGCAAATCTGTTCTCTTATTACAGTAAATAATATATTAGCTCTTCTAACCTGGGATTATATTTTAAAGTAAAACACTTGCCAAGATTAAATGAACAATATTCTAATTGCAATAACCTATCTCCTCAGCCCTTCTATACTTTAGTCCCATATTAATTAACTAGGAAGCTAAAAACTGGAATTTCCCTTCTAAATAAAGAAATTCTCCAAGAAAATGTGGAGTGTTAACAGTTTTCCTTCTATGTTATATCCAATGTCAATGATACATATATGTTACAGTTGAAGCTCTGATAATTATTTTTTTTATTTGACTGTAACTTCCGTAAGTGATTACTTGCTGCCTGCAGTTTGTTTCAGTCAAACTATGACAGGTATTATTACAGCAATAATATTTATTCATTTGCCAGTATGTCACAGAGATATATAGTCATTACAATGCTACATTTGTAGTGTATCTCTTTTGGCTAATCGTGTCAGCACCATATAACACAACTAAGTTTAAGATAAACAAACTTGATATAAAAATAGATTTTTATTCAGAATTAAAATTTGGTTGGCATGACTGAATAGTTAGTTAGTTCCTCAATAGAACTTTATGAGCCCCACACACCCTGCCCCAACTATAACAGGTAAGTGTAACATTGGCTACTTTTGAATGCATGTTGGCCATAGGAAATACCTTTTGGGTGTTGGGGGTGGGCGGGTCTACAATAGTTTAACACTGTTGAAGGTAGAGGTGTGGTGTTTGTTTGTGTACGGGGATGTAATAAAGTTTGGAATTGATTTTAAAGCACATAGCAGGCATTCATGAGTAATCTTACCAGAATCTGGTCATCTAGACTGCTTGATGATTCCATTCATGTTGCTTCCACACCACCCAACAACACACAGTACATATATTTTCATTGCATGAATTATGCCTAGTGAAATTGGCGTAACAAATTTGTGTAACCGAACAATAGGTTACACAGAATAAATTATTCTAGGGGAGAATAATTGTCCAGTAAGGTTCAGTATTCGATGGTTTTACAGTCATGGAACCAACTTTGTCCCAAAAGGGTCTAAATTTAGAAATCAATTTTGGGGTGAGTTTTAATTGTTTTATCTATCATATTATATTATAATTTAACAATATATATAAGGGAACCAAGACGATCAACCAATTTTTTTACAAAATGTCTTACTTGAATCTGAATTACCTGGATATGTGGAGAAAATGAGATGAAAACTGTGAAATCATTGGGTATTAACAAATCCTTAATAAATGTAGAGTATCATATAATGTGTTTTATCCTGTAGAGAACATAAATGGCTTGGGAACTCTGTTAAAAAAATTAATCAAATCTCTCCTACGAGACTGATATTCTATATTTATGCTTAATTTATTATAATGAAACATATTATTAGTACATAAAGTTGCTAATCCTATGTAAAGTACTGGCTTAAAACCCATGGAAGTAATTTGGTTTTTAAATTAGGGCACCAGGAGCAAACAGTATATGGCACAAACATTATACCTTCATATGCTCTGGCACAAAATGCTGTCAAACAAAATGTCCTCTCCGAGACAAATTGTTTCAGAGAAGACAGTTTTGTTTGACACAATGGTATTCAGTCTTTTACTTAAACATGTCAATAGTACAGTACAGCTCAGAGTTAACTTAAAATAAAATGCGTCTGCAACGCGTGCATGACGCGCACATAGTGGGTCTATTTAAAATAATGGATGCATCACTTTCTCGTTGTGAACGGTAAAACAACGCGGTATGAAAGTAAAACAAATGGGTTGGAAACAGTTTGACAACGTGTCATGAACTTAGTACACAACGCATTTATGATATTGGCTAGACAAGTCGTTTGAAATCTGATAACGTGAAACGCGTTCATAATTACGCCGCGCTGGTATAACGACATTATGCGAGTCGACCAAGAAGGGCAACCGATTACTCGGGCATACACACATTATGCAATTATATTTTGCCAGGGTACCATAAATACAGAACAAAATGAACCCGGTTACTTCTTCACTGCCTAAATTCACCACTAATGAGAAATGCCTCGCGCGACTGTCTCGCCATTTGATAATTATGCGCAGTCGTAGATTCTCGGAAAAGCATAGCCGTAATTTGATTGGCTTGCTGGACATCTGACGTCATTATGAATGAATGAAAATTACTATCGTAGTAAAGTTTTTATCACGTGTCTCATTGTCATTCATAACCAATTGATGACGTGATTTATTTTAACCAGTCTCTGAGCGACTCACGATCAACAATGGCGGAATGCAAAATGTACACGTATTCGCGGTGCCGCTTTTAAAAGCAATATCTTAACATCCACTTTGACTTTTAAATTAATAAAACAAACAATATCTGGTTCATGAAATATAGTGAAATTATCTCCCTGACTATTTATAATGTTAACTTTCACGGGTTTATTAAGGCACTATTTATCATCTAACTATGTTATTGCTAGGTAGAGAAGGGGTGCGGCAATTGCTCATTTCCTCGGCCTGGTTCCTGAGTGAGGCAACAACAATGTGTTATACTCGGCTACATTACACTGCAATATAGTGAATCCGAAAGCTACCGAATGTCACAAAAAGAAAATCATTAAATCACTACAGGCGTTTTATTTCTGCGAAAAGCCAATGAGATATTGGTACATGTTACAGCTTTAGGGGCGCAGTATTTCATAACTAGCCCTGAACTAGTCTTTTTCGTGTAGAGCACCAATGGGGATATTGCGGTAGCGGACACGACTCTGCTAATTTGTGCGTCATATTATCAATAAAAACCACACCATCTGCATGTTTTAATAAAAAGCGTCTACATTAGTCGAGCATTGGTACACATAAGCTATATTTTGACATCTTTAATCCATAATTTTGCGTTTATTCGCTGTTTGTTCATCACGAACACAGGTGATGCATAGACGTGATAATGAAGTTGCTTACGGACAATTTTCACTATGATTAGCCTATGTCAAATCTCGCCAGTGGGTACATGTATGTTTCGCTGCGCTGGATGTTTATAAAGGTTAAATGCGAAACGAACCGATGCTTACGATTCTTGCACTAGATGCAAAACGTTCAGGGGCGCAAAACGTTCAGGGGCGCATCATTACATTAATTCTCAAAAGAGAATCATGATTTTGTGTTTCGTAATATTTATAATTTTGATTTTTAATATTATGCCCGCTGTCTTTTTTAGGAAAACTTTCTCATATTTACCTTTGTCCCTTCTAGGAAATGTAATGTACCGCTAAGTTTGATTGGATCCCGGGTAGTTGGAGGCGTGGATTGAAGGAAATTTCGATTTCCCTTTCTCCGAGATCTAACAATACTCACCATTCTATTACTTCTGATATACAGCTGGCCCTGACAGCTGGCTCTAGGACTATAGACTTAGAAAGCTTTACCGACTCCTTGGAACCGGGTACTCGGCTCCCAACTGCCGAGTACCCGTCTACCATGAAGCTCATATTGTTTGCATAGCCACCAAACAAGAGAAACTCATGGCTTGCCTCCGTGGGGCTGGGTCCGTAATAGAATGGTGAGTATTGTTAGATCTCGGAGAAAGGGAAATTGAAATTTCCTTCATTCTCCTTCGATCAATACTCACCATTCTATTACTTCTGATTTACACCAGATTTGGTCAGTAACCTGGTGGGAAGGGGCAAGCCATAACTGTTACTTTTGCCCCTTGGAGAAAGAGCTAGACTTAAACTTGACTAATGGAGACCTAAAAGGACCATCAAGTTAACGGAATCGAATCACATCCGCATCACTGCCCCCCACCCCCCCCTTTTACTCCTAAGAAAAGGGAGAGAACTCACGAACATGCATCTCGCCTGAAAACACAAATATGCCAAGAGGGTTAACTAATATAATAATTTAATATAAATAAATGGCAAGCAACATGATCAAAATTATAGAAAACAGTATGGAAGAATGTTCCCGTTGCGACTTCAGTATGTTATCAGCTGGCTTTGCTTGAATTTTAATACTGTTCTTTACTGCCTTTTGTTCAAATTTGCAGTTGTTTTTAACATTGCTGTTTTGTACTAACATATTATACATGATTATGTGGTTTGGAATTCATACAAAGAGTAATTTATTCTACAAGTTGAAACAATTGGCAGAATGGTTTTCCAAGGAAGCATCCCTTCCACTAGGGTTGCACAATATTGCCATTGACTGTCACAATATATCATGCATGAAGTTGTACATGTACAGCAATGGCTTCCAGTCAAATTATATTCCTAACAGCACCTTTCATGTAAAGATGATGGTAAAGGAAATTCATCACTGAAGGGGTTAAGCTGAATGAAGCAACACATTTTGTTTGTCATTCTAAATACAGCTCTTTGATTTTAGAAATAACTTGCTGCCTAAGTTTTTTACGATATAAAGAAGAGGACATTTTCTATTTTTTTTAAACCGATTAGATGTACAATGAACTTTCAAACCATATCTTGAACTGTTAACAACCGTTCCTGTTGGTCCAAGTTCAGGTGGTCTGTTAACGTGCTGATGAGTCCAAAACAGACTGCATGGGCCCAATAACATTATGGATGAAACTATAACAACCTGTGCAGATTTGAATAATGCAAACTTTAACTAGTATCCTCGTTTCATATAGCTTTGAGGGCGATAAACACAATAAATTCTGAGAAATAAGGAAATATATCGTCCGACGGTATGGCCGTTATTCATGACACAATTCTGAGTTGTGGTCATGATTTTTGATTGAGAAAACTGCGCGTCAAGCGTCACGACCACCAAGGTCAAGGTTACATTTGCGACGGTAGTTGATGTCTCGAACTCGGTGACCTATGCTCAAGAGTTAAATATGGACATAAAATCGTGAGGTTATCGATTTCTACTGTGGATTTAAAAAATATATAGGAACTATTCATTAAAGGAAGCATAGTTTGCGTGGTCGTGACGATTGTTTTGGTCGTCACATGGAGTAAAAAATGTTGACAGAACATTTCTTACCTTAGCTTTGGCGCCATTGTTTTCTCATCACTGTAAAAACAAAAGGCTTGGCGTGTCACATGACCGGTTTTACACCATCACGTGATGCTTGCTTCTTATTTCCTGGAGCCGTGCTATAAATTTATGGATTTCTTGTCCTCTGTTACGGTTGTGATTTACTGACAGAAAGTTGACAGAACATTTACCTTAGCTTTGGCGCCATTGTTTTCTCATCACCGTAAAAACAAAAGGCTCGGCGTGTCACATGACCGGTTTTACACCATCACATTATGCTTGCTTCTTATTTCCTGGAGCCGTGCTATAAATTTATGGATTTCTTGTCCGCTGTTACGGTTGTGATTTATCGACAGAAAGTTGACAGAACATTTCTTACCTTAGCTTTGGCGCCATTGTTTTCTCATCACCGTAAAAACAAAAGGCGTGGCGTGTCACATGACCGGTTTTACAACATCACGTGATGCTTGCTTCTTATTTCCTGGAGCCGTGCTATAAATTTATGGATTTCTTGTCCACTGTTACGGTTGTGATTTATTGACAGAAAGTTGACCACTTAATTTTTTTATTATAATTTAAACATAATCTAGCAATAATCAAATCTATCCAAGTGGCAGTGAATGAACAAAAGATATAAGAGATAGTATTTGGATAGAAAAGCACAGCCATACAGGTAAGGAATAGCAACTAAGCTAAAGTGAGATTTATACTAATTTTTGACGGAATGCATAACGACCATAACGCACAACTTTGAAGTGAAATAAAAAGTTTTTCTCCTGTAAATCATGACAAAAATGAGCATATTCATAGAAAGCAATGTCTTTTTCTTTAAAATGTTTAGGCTGAAATCCAAAATAACTCATTTAAAATGCTTCTTTAGCACACTGAAAATTGGCTCATTCTCATGTCACACTTACCCGCTCTAATTTCACTCATATTTGTGGCTGTTAGTTGAATGAAAATAATTTTATTCTGCACTCATTTAACTTTTTTTATCTGTAATTATCTCTCTGAGATACCTTCAACTTGGAAATGATAACAGGAAAATTAATTGGGTCTTTATCATCGAAATTAACAATTCAAATGTAGACCCGAAATCGTTCATCAAATACAGTTTAGTGTGGACAAGCCCATATATATATATATATATATATAATATCCATTTTGTTTACCCCTGGTCGCGAAAAAACAATGTTGAAGCTAAACAATCCGATAAACTCGATCATCGATGCGTGGCTTTGTTTACAATTTTCGAGATAACTAACTTCAAGCACTGTCAGTAATAAGCCTGAGTTAAGATGCCGAAGCGGTCAAATATATAGGCATCACACTTTCTGATTGGCAGTTTCGTTATTCCGTGTTATCTGTTTACTTTTTAGTCTGTGGCGTACACGAAATGTGCGTAGATTGATGAATTGTACACACACACACACACATATGTTATTTTCTAAACAGTTGATGCCATCTTTGCTAAATCTCATTAAATATGCGTGTATTCTCGACCAATTAGACAGTGATACCCGTTGCCGAAAAGGGGTAATAATGTTACGTACTCGGATACTCCTGGAGTGAGTTCAGGAAGGCCAATGTTCGGCGAACGTTTGCGTTCTACGCGGTACAGTGTTAAGTTAATAACGGAAAACGTTTTTCGCTGTCCTGAACGCACCCCACGCACGGGTAAAACAACTATGCACGCATGTGCATGTCTATGTAAAAGCGGAGATTTTCGGTTACATATTATTTTATGAAATAGCGAAATCGAAAACAACCGAATGTCAGGTTTGCAGATTTTGTAAATCGCTTCCCTTTCCGTTATAAGACAAATTTGGCATAACACTAGCCGCAACTGGTGCATATATTGTTCTAAAAAGTTATGCCTATTACGTCGGCTCAAATTAGACTATATTGTAATAAACCCATTTCAGAGATTATCTTGGTTTATTCATCCAGATTTCAAAAGAAATTGTGGATTGAAAATTTATTAAAATATACGCACAGTCATCACACTAGCTTCATACACAGTAAAGAATACCCAGGTGCGGAGTTCACACACGTCCATTTTATACAAAATTACGATTGACGATTACGACGATGACATTTCGACAATTATCATTTACAGCCACAAAAAAGCTAAAGGCGATGCATGTACTTAACACATATACGGCTCCAATTGCAATTTAAATTTACATGTACGGGTCCTTGACAGACTATAGACCGATTCCACTTTATGTTTAATGACGCGTACTAAGAATCTTTGTAGCGTTACTGAATACATTTGATTGCGCGTTTGGCTTTTTCCGTGACGGGTTTAAAATATTTCATGATACGTTTAACATATTGTGTAGACGTGCCCATAAAATAAATTAAATGCGTTTGGTATTTGGCCACGCGTAGAAATGCTACGAGGTTTTGACGCGAAAAAGACACATTTTTGATTCGTTTTTGCTTCGTCAAACAGTAAAGCTAACTATGATCTGTACTGTATCAGTCGATCCATCTAAAGCTACACCAATAAAATCTGATTTCTTTATTTTTTCTAATTTCTTTTGTTTTTCTGATTTGGCAATATAGTCAATAAATGTACTTGCTTGTTTGTTGTAGTGTTCAGTGAGTTTTGTTTTACTTCCAGTTTCATAATACTTTGTTTGCAGTTCATTTAACTTTACAAAATCAGTAAAAGGTTTTTCATGTTTAGCAATGAAAAGGGTAGTGTTGAACAAGTTGAACATTAAGTCCATTTGCTGTTTCTCCATAATTAGTACAGCTTTCATTATCGGATGATCAACAGATGCCTTCATCGAATTCAAAAGTGTAGTGTAGCTAAGTTTGTGATCAGTACTCATTTCATGCGATCTCACATTTTCAATTCTCATTGATTCACATCCAGCTATGAATTTGTTATTAGTGTTTGTGCTGTGTGTCTTACAATAAGTACAATACATTAGCCCATTATCATAACACAGCCATGGCCGACCTATTTTCCACTCCTCACCAAACTTGAAAATGCTTGCTTTTTTCTTTTCGGGCTCAACAGATGGGCCAGCAGCAGGTGAGCACGGTATCTGTGGCGCATCAGAGCTAGAACTTCGCTTTATAAGAAAACGTTCCATCACAAACAATTACTTATTATAACTAAGAGTACATTTATTGTAAAAATACAAGATAATCTGTGCCTAACTTTTTGTTACAAGCCTATATCACGTGTATTAAATTTTTGAATTGCCGCCTAAATTTATAGAGAGGCTAGAGATTAGTTCCATTCGGTTCTAAATAACGTGTAGTAACTAACAAGTCTACCCCCAAGCTGGACATCTTGGTCCGGCAAACTTTTCCCAAATATTGCCATTAATAAATAATTCATTGTTTATTACTTCAAAATTTGTCACAAAAGAGATTTAAAAAAAAAATGATACAAAAAAAATTACACGAAATTAGAACACTAAATTTTTCACGTTAGAAATTCTTACCATCTTATTCCTATGCTTAATGTATACCTTATATCCATCATCGCTGGAGTGAAATTATTAATTGGGACCGCCTAAATATTACGAATATTTTAACAAGCATTGTTTATTTCATCAAAATTAATCCAAAGGTTGACATAAAATGGCGTCGAGAAAAAAAATAGAACTCACGTGGACGAGTTTAGGTTGTACCCAAGTAGCGCGAAGACGGTAATAGTATTACACGGTTAGACTTGCGCAATCCACAAATAGGAGGGGCGCTTACTCGGTAGAATGTAATGTAACCAAGTCGGCCAAGTGAACAAAAATCTCGCCAGCAAATATACTGCCGAATACATTTACTGATTAGTTAATATAGTGACTTTATTGCTCAAATTGTTTTAAAAACATTTTCTGTATATATTTATTATTAATTTGCGATATTGGCATTTGCGATGTTGCGTCGAGGATGTGTCATCTTTAATAATGAGGTGTGTCATCCCTGATAATGAGGAGTGTCATCACTGGTAGTGAGGAGCGCCATCCCTGATAGTGGGAAGGTACACCGCCATCCCTGATAGTGAGGATTGTCGACCTCATAATGAGGATGTGTCATCTCTGATAGTAAGGTGTGTCATTCCTGATAGTTTGACATTGTCTGTTTTGACAAGCGTTATGGGTGTGCCATTGAAACGGCCAATGAGTTAGCGAAAAAAATGTGTACAATTTCAAACAGCTAAACATACAAGAACTAAATGAGGGTTTCAAATGACAAAACTCAATACGAATGCCGTGTTTCCTTCACTACTATTTGCTAAACTATATGAGCCATCATTCCCCATCATTAAATCTAAATACGAGTTCTAGATATAATCTACTTCAGAGAAAGATCTTTTGAATTGGACTGAGCAAACCATACCATTACAGATAACAGTGAGGCCATAACAAGCCAATGGCTTATGCCTCGTAAAATGATGATGATGATGATGATGATGATGATTTTGGCCGGTTGCGGTAGTTTGCGGTAAAGTGTGATAGTGAAAATTGGAGTTCTGAAAAATCAACTGACCTAAAAATTTTGTGAAGATATCTTTCGGAAAATAAATCATGTATATATATATATATATATATATATATATATATATATATATATATATATGACATCCCAAGATATTGTAGAAAACTTATTTCAAGACAGATTTAATTAATCACGTATTATTCATTGCCGTTGACGTCACTCCATGGAAGTTACAATGGATGATTTTTACGCGGAGATTTTGTGATTTCTGACAAAACCTGTCAACTTCGGATATTTAGCCGATGAAGTAAGTAAAAATGTCATTATATTCGCAAAATATAGTTATTCTTCCGCCATATGGCAGTTTTGTGTTTAAAGTGTATATTTGCAGCGTAGCGATGTAGTGAAAAAGTATGGTATTGGTCTGTTTACATCGCACCTGCCTGGGATGTCGTTGCATTCCTTGTGTATATATATATATATATATATATATATATATATATATATATAGTAGTACATAGGGCTTTTTCGGATTTTTGATTTTGCGTTTTCGTATCGTGTGATTCAATAGACCGGAACATGTTCCACGAAAGGAATTGTGGGATATTAGCTGAAGACCGAATACTCCGGCGGTCGGATATATAATCGGTGTAAGTTGAGCACCTCGATAACATATCAGAAATTATCCCGAATAAATTTTGTGAACTTTTGAAGTTTTCAAACTACGAAAACTGGTAACGCCAGTTATTCGGGGGTGGGGGTGGGGAGAATATAATATTCAATACCTGCGGTAATATGAACTCAACGGGCTAGCTGAATAACTATTTGAGAAAAACGTGTAGCTATGAAGATGCAGAGAATGCAAAAAATGCATGATATTAAATTGCAGAATTATTACTTTCTAAGCAGACGCCATATTTAGGGTTTACTGAAAGGCGGACTTTTCGGATTGACGAAGGACGCTATGGTAGTATGTATAATCATCATCATCGTCATCATAATCATCATCATTTTACGAGGCATAAGCCATTGGCTTGTTATTGAATCAGTGTTTTTGTTGCAGTATGGCTTGTTCAATCCAATTCATAAGTTCCTTCCTTGAAGTCGACTTCCAGTTTGTTCTTGAACGATCAGACTGTTGTTGCTTAATTAAGTCTCCTCAAAACCATTTGGTTTAAGACTTTGACCATTACCACTCTGCTGTCAATATGCCATCTTTTGCTGTGTCAGTAACAAAGAAACTGGTGTACATTTTGCAACGATTATGACAGCAGTATCCGTCAGCAAATTTGCCGGAAAATGAACACAGATCAACTTTTAATTTAATTTGAAATGTAAAATTCTGAACTTCGATTGGCAAGGCTTAACACTGATTTGTGGAAATGCTGTGGTGCAGATGGGTGTTCCCCACATCAGCTGTGGTGTGTCGCCTACACTCATGGTTACACCCTGCTGCATATAGCATTTGTTTGCATGCTGACTTGTGGATGCAGTTGTTTGTCTTATTGCTGTTGTTTTCATTTTCTGAGTTCAGCGCTATCCGAGTCTCCTCCTCTACTCTTGCCTTTTTAGATTAGATTAGATTAGATAGTTTACAGAATGCAGGCTAGTGCCTTTATGTTCTGCTCATACTTCTTATTCGTAATGGCGGATAAACTCTATATGTACATTTATATTTTGATGAAGGTCAAAGTTTATACTTAATATGTTTACTAGTGGTGATGTTTAAGTGTATATAGTATATTTCAGCATTCTTGATTACATATTTCCATATTTCCATACATACATATATACAATTTGGGCCTGCGGTTATACCAGTGTGTAATGGTGTAGAGTAGCATGAAAAGGGAAATGGGTGATAACCCACGCATTTCCCATGCCATCCTACAGTGCGCCAGCACACGCATACTTATGTAGGGTTTATAAAATTTTACAGTTCATATATTATAACAATGCGAGATACATAAATATTACAGTTTGGGAATGATGTGTTAACACATCCTATCCATCTCTCCTGACACATATAAAAGCACTTAATATAGTGACAATTTTCACACCTATTCCATAACGCATGTTGGGGTTATTTACAAATCATATAGGCCTACATACATGTGAAATACATACAATTAGAATTTAGAAACGATGTGAATTTCCCACCCCTTCCCTATCTCATACCATAATTAAGCAATTCAAATATACATGTGGAATACATAATTTTAGCTTTTAGAAACGATGTGATTGCACACCCATTCCTGTCAAAGAATACAATTATACTGGTACGTACCTAGCTGTTAATACAATTAGAGCTTATAGGAACGATGTGATTTCACACCACTTTCCTATCTCATACTATAGTTAAGCAATTCAAAAGCTACCTATGGAATATGTAACTTTATATATTAGGCATGATGTGATTATACACCAAATCCTTATCTTATACTACAATTAAGCAATTCAAATATACACGTGGGATACATAACTTTAGCTATTTGGAACGATGTGATTGCACATCCATTCCTGTCACAGAATACAATTATACTTTTGTCTCTGCATGCAACCACAAAATGTGGATGTGGAAGTATGACGTGTGTGGGAATGGTGAACTGGGAAAAAGTTGACGTGAAAACATACCAGGGCCACTAAAGCATCGTATATGTAACCAAGACTACGATGGAACCATCACACCCCTCCCCCAGCGGTAAGACTTGGCGTGTGCAGTTCAGCATACACACACAGTCACACACACATCATCATCATCATCACCATCATCATCATCATCATGATTGAAGATTGAAGATTCTTTATTTCCATATAGGTAAGTAATTTAACAATTCAATACAGGCATCCACCAAAGGCAAGGCCTATGATGCTGTGGACCCTTGATATATAACATAAATTTATAATATTATGTTTCTACATATAACATTTATATACATGTACATGGATATTTTATATTACAAATGATATAGAGTATGATACAATACATGTATGAATTATGTTTACATTTAAACAAATTGTGTGTGGAGACATGACTTTTGACAGAACATTTTACATAAAGGTTGGGGGGGGGGAGAGGTGAAGGGAGTGGAGTGACCATCTTGTGAAGTATTATTACTATTCAGTGAAATTACGATTATTATACTCATTATCCCTGTTATGTTTCTCACCATTATTACATGTATACTCATGCTGAATAATAATGATAGCAACAACAACATCATCATTATTATTATTATTATTATTATTATTATTATTATTATTATTATTATTATTATTATTATTATTGCCGCATTGCCACATTGTCGCATTGTTATTATCATCATGGTCAATAATACTACTATCACTATTAACACCATTAATATTATTATATACATGGCAGCTATCCTTCAACACAGACGAAACACATGTTCTACATTTTGGCAGGAATAACCCACAAACTATATACTATATGACAGATACACCCGATATGCACCTTGTATCAACATCAGAGGTCGAAAAAAACCTGGGAGTGCCTAATGATAGAAACCTCTCTTTTGATATACATATCAGTAATATTGTATGCAGGCAAACAGCACACTAGGACTAAACAAAAGAACCTTTACCAACATGGACCCATCTACATTCACGCTCTTGTACAAGTCTCTAGTGAGACCTATCCTAGAATACGGCAACTAGGCATGGTCACCAAGATTGAAAAGGCAATCACAGCTATTAGAAAGTATTCAACGCCGAGCAACAAAACTCGTCCCTAAAATCAGAGAGTATAGCTACACGGAAAGACTTGAATCCCTAAATCTAATGTCACTGAAATATAGACGGTTTCGAGGAGATTTAATTGAAACATTCAAGCTCATCAGAGATCTATATAATATTGATAAGGCCTACTTTTTCGAACCATCCAGTATTACACAGACCAGAGGTCATAGGTTCAAGCTCAACATAAAACGCAGCAAGAAAGATATTCGCAAGCACTTTTTCACCAATATAGTGGTACCACAGTGGAATTCACTGCCAGCTACGGTAGCTGAAGCAACAACAGTCGAATCATTCAAGATCAAACTAGATATCTACTTAAAAGAAAGAACATTTGAATTTGACTGAACAGGCCATACATATACCAGCCCATCACAAAGTCATACTGCAATTCCACAAATACAGTGGACTGATCTAGGAGTAGCTTGTGTATAGACAGGAACATGCTCGGTAGCAATTCCAATTACCAGTAGATTCATCTCCGCTTCCACGTCCATACTTTTGTGGTTGCATGACGAGACACTAGCGTAGAGGAGACTCAGATAGCGATGAACACGAAAAATGAAAACAACAGCAGTAAGACAAACCACAGCCTCCACAAATCAGCATGCAAATAAATGCTAGGTGCAGCAAGGTGCATAGACATAGACAGCAACATCATCTATCGAATTGTTGGAAAGTGTACACCAGTTTTATTTGTTATTGACACAGCAAAAGATAGAATATTGACATCAGAGTGGTATGGGTCAAAGTCTAAAATCTAATGGTTTCTAGGAGACTTAATTTAGCAACACCAGTTAAAACATTCAAAAACAAACTAGAAATCGACTTCAATGAAAGAACTTTTGAATTAGACTGAATAAGCCATACTACAACAAAAAAAACCTCTGAAACAATAGCAAGCCAATGGCTTATGCCTCGTAAAATGATGATGATGATGATGATGATGATTATTATTATTTTTATTATTATTATTATTATTATTATTATTATTGTCGCATTGTTATTACCATTATGCTCAACAACAATAACAACAAAATATTATTAACACCATTACTATTATTTACATGTAATATTATTATTATTATTATTATTATTATTATTATTATTATTATTATTATTATTATTAATATTATCATTATAATAATTATTATAATCATGTGTAATTATTGTTGGCACCACTGTTATTATTATTATTATTATTATTATTATTATTTTTATTATTATTATTATTATTATTATTATTATTATTATTATTATTATTATTATTATTATTGTCGCATTGTTATTACCATTATGCTCAACAACAATAACAATAAAAATATTATTAACACCATTACTATTATTTACATGTAATATTATTATTATTATTATTATTATTATTATTATTATTATTATTATTATTATTATTAATATTATCATTATAATAATTATTATAATCATGTGTAATTATTGTTGGCACCACTGTTATTATTATTATTATTATTATTATTATTATTATTATTATTATTATTATTATTATTATTATTATTATTATTATTATTATTATTATGTTTAATAATAACAATAACAACGACAATACCATTACTATTATTTACATGTATTATTATTATTATTATTATTATTATTATTATTATTATGATTATTATTATTATTATCAAATCTCATACATCAAGTACATATACATATTTTTACATATACACCTGTGCAAAAGTTAAGCACCAGCAAAAACAATAGAACGTAGAAACATGATGGTACAACTAGGCTGCCATACTTTTTGTCCCCGCGTTAGCTGACATAATTCCAAGTACGAAATGCACATGCATGCATGACTTCACGCCGCTTGATGTCCGTGCGTGGCGGGAAACAGCACACGTGTTCAGTTATGTAAAAGTCCAGTTTGAGGTGTAGAACATTACATACAGATTTAGGCGACAAGATTAGGAATTTTGTGTTCATGACCATGGTTTATTTGTACAGAGAGAATTAGCTCTTGATTGTGAACCGCTATGGCAAGACGAAGGTTAAGTGATCGTGTGAAATGGCAAATCATAGGCATGCATACCACTGGTATGTCATGCAGAGAGATTGGCGGACAGCTGAACATTAACCATACTGTAATCAGTCGTTTGATTGCAAAACATGGGCAAACTAACGAGGTGAAGGACAGGCCTAGATATGGAAGACCGAAGAAGACTACTGCCCGTGATGATCGAGCCCTAGTTAGGAGATCTCCATTCACCAACAGCAGAGTGCTCAGCCAGCAATGGGAAACGCGCAATAGAGTGTCAATGTCTACCGTCAAAAGGAGACTGTATGCTGCTGGCATGAAAGCTAGGAGACCTGTCAGACGTCCTCTCCTCACTGCACACCACAAAGAGGAGCGTCTGAGGTGGTGCAACGAAAGAAGACACTGGAACATGAGATCCTGGAGACGGGTATACTGGTCCGATGAAAGTCGGTTCCTGCTTCATGCCACAGATGGTCGAACTCGTGTATGGAGGTCCAGACGCACGGCGTACGACCAACGTAACATCATGGAAGAAGTTCAATTTGGTGGAGGTTCCGTTATGATATGGGGGTGCATCTCATTTGATTGTAAGCTGGATCTGTTGACTGTACCTGGAACACTAAATGGACAAAGATATCAAGATTCCATACTGGATAGAGTTGTGGTCCCTCATTTTGTAAATCATGCACCTGGAACCCACCCTATATTCATGGATGACAACGCCCGACCACATCGTGCTAGAGCTGTGCATGAATACCTCCGCCAGAATGCCATCGAAACCCTACCATGGCCAGCAAGGAACCCTGACATGAACCCTATTGAGCATATCTGGGACATTCTGGGAAACATGGTGAGAAGGAGGGATCCTCCTGTGCAGAACCTACAGGAATTAACAGACGCACTCCATCTTGAATGGCAACGAATACCACAATGGCGTATCAGTCGGTTGGTGACCAGCATGAGACGTCGTGTCCAGGCCGTCATCCAGGCACAAGGTGGATATACCCGGTATTAATAATGACAGTCTCAAACTCGTGCACAGATGTTAAACTTCGTTTTCAGACACCATTAATGACAATCTAGCCACGTGTGTCAACTGTAGGGCAATAGTTGTCAGTTGTGTCAACGTAACCATATTCAGGCCTCGTTTTCAAGTTCAAACAAAAACATACAGTGTTTCCCCACCATCATAATCAGCATTCCTCTAGTTGCATTATTACCTCTTGCACTAATATGGATGGGTACATAAATGTTTATGCTATTGCTTTCTTCATAGCACATGAATATACCCTCGCATGTGCGTAAAAATAGGGTGGTGCTTAACTTTTGCACAGGTGTATATTTGTTGTCCTTGTGACCGGGTGCACTACAGCAGAAGAACCCGTCTAAAGAGAAAACATTTATACACCATAAAAAATAAATAAAATGTTACTAGAAATTGGTTATTTCATACATTTAGGAATATAGGTAGTGGATTGTAATACAACAGATGTAGCACAGATTGACTGGACAGGTACCGGCCATCCCAGCTAAAGGACTCGCTTCAAGCACACACCCCTGGGTAGGATGGTACACGTACATAAGCCCTATGAGAGAGGTGTTAGTTAAAAATGGCTAAGTCCGTTAGACCACATGGTGCACATGCGCGCGTCAGAGCTTCCCT
Source organism: Chaetoderma sp. LZ-2023a (assembly GCA_034401795.1). Taxonomy (NCBI): domain Eukaryota; kingdom Metazoa; phylum Mollusca; class Caudofoveata; order Chaetodermatida; family Chaetodermatidae; genus Chaetoderma; species Chaetoderma sp. LZ-2023a. Next base: position 28,160,238 of record CM067375.1, on the reverse strand, counting down.
GACAACACGTCTCGGAATTGGAAGCGAGTGCGTGTTTATAGTGTACAGAGTAGGTACCCGTAAATAACTTTAATTGTATCATCCTCAGGGTTCTTGGTACGGCTTCAGCACCACCACCAAACATGTGTTTTGGATGTGGACAGCCGGGCCACTGAAAGGATCGATGCCCTAACCGACCCCCATCAACAACTCCGGCCACTGACCGACACATTCCACAGCCTGAGAATCTGTCAAACTAGCAAGGGCACCGATTACATGGTCGCTTCGGTGCCCATTCATACAACCCGGCTCAACTGCGGCCTCTGAACCACAACGTCAGGTGGCCATTACTAACCATCACTCCTCTACTACACCATGCATGCACCAGCACCCGGCTTCCTCTATGTCAGTGCACATGATGCACACCGCCCTCTCCAGAAAATGTGACCCACAAATTCCGCTTCTACTCAACCTTCTTTTCTATGAGTAGTAGTGTCGGTAGTTAAATGATACCACTTCACTCAACTGGATTTCCATTTAGACAAATGAGCCCCCCACCTCCCTCAACTGGATTTCCATTTAGACAAATGAGCCCCGACTGCCCTCTCAATCCCTGGGGCATAAGTTGTTGAGACAGGGGGCAGCATGGATCGCCGAATGACTGCCAGGGAGGTAGGATCATCCTGACACTACCACTACCAGGGGCTGAACGCCCATTTAGAGACAAGCCTCCACAGTGATATACACCACTGATCGCCATCAACCACAGGGCCGGCCTTTCTCTCTCTCTCTCTCTATTCTGTGTAGGCTCAGACAAACACGTAGTCTCTGCCAGAGTCGCATAGGCATGATAGACCACCCAGAGGGTCTTCCATCTACCTTGACAACGCTCACCTGGGAGGAGGCTAAAGTGATTAGCATGTGAACCACGGCAGGCTCTGGCATGTTCACATGTTACGCAGAGAATCTGGTGCTGAGCAGGGGTCTCCAGCAGACAACCACGGCCTACCCTCTCCACCCCATAGAAGTGGCAGACAGACTTGATCTCTTTACGTGGGTGAAAGCGGTCGGCCCAAGGATTGTACTGGGGGTCATCCCGGAAGTGGGCACACTTGGCATCCAATATCATTGCAGTCTCAGCGCTCTGTGCCACTGCTGTAGATGCCAGCCTGAGCAGTATGATGAGAATCATGGCTATATATGAAGAGTTAAACTGAACAGAGTGAACCCCTCGAGAAATATCTGTGCCAGATCGAGCCCTGTTCCATCCAGATCGATAGTGATCTTCATCCCCTCAAGGGCAGGGGCTAGCTGCTTCACTCTGCTGCCAGCTAAGAAACGTAGCTCTAGGACTATATGAGTCGTGAGGCTAGTGAGTCCGACTCGCTGAAGCGGTTTAACGGCACCCTTGACTTTGGAGACATGTGACACACCATCTACCCATAGGGTTCCCTCCTGGAGGTTAACAGCTTCTTCTGGTCCATCGAATGGACGACACAGGAGATGCTTTCCACCTGTAACCCCAATCCGGGGACCCACCCTCGTCAGGGAGACACCTTCACCTATGTAGGTGAGGAAGGATGATCCCCGATTGTAGAGCCTTCGAACTGTCCCATCCTTTTTTCACACCAGTGGAGAGGGGAGTAACCTCCATGTCAATGACAGCGGGAGGCCTATATAGGGGCAACCATGTTTGCCAGTCACCCCAGGTCCAGCGCGGTACCACACTTCATTCTTCTCAAATATGAACTGCAGGTTTTTTGCCAGGGTCAATAGCAGGCCATCATGGGCCATCAGCGGGGCACCGCTCGAATAGGGTTTGACCAGATCAAAGCTGAGGGCGTTATTTAGGGTGTTGATGTCTGCCACCTCTGTATCCGAGAGTGCAATCAATGGCTCGAAGATGTACTTCCTCTTCGGGAAATCGTACTGAAAAACGATCTTGTGGCCATCTATGTTGCGCCCCAGGTGCTCTTTCAACACATCCTTTAGGTCTGTGAGCAGCTCCACCCCATCACCACCAATGGGGTGGAGGGAGAATGCCTTTGAGCTTGCTTCATACTGTAGGGCAAATGACTTGCCATCGCTCTCTTCCACCGTGGCAGCATCAATTGCGTACACATCTGCCAGGTCAGCAAGACCAGTCGAGTGAGCAAATATGCGTTCCATAGCATGGTATAGGAGGGTTTTAAACAGGACATATAACCATGCCGATTGTCCGACTGCTGCTCTCCGGTGGTGAGAACGTAATCTCATCCTCTCTAGAGGGGAGACGGGTGGTACAGTACCATGTAGAATGGGACCCCTTCGAGGTGCCCCAGCGGGGCACAACATACATACACGCCAGTGTGCTACATCAACCTCCGGGCAGTGCACACAGCAGCTCACTGGTAGAAGTTGGCCGGGACGTGATAGAGTATCTCCCAGGTGCCAACAGCAACCTATGGAAAGCTATCAGTCCTAGCCTGTTCACACCTGTAAATCACCTGTTTGACAGCCCCTCCATTAACATATATGCCAGCACGGATGGGTATCGGATGCCCATTTAGAGTTTACCCTCTTATTACTCATTGACCTGACATGATATCACACCAGGAATATCTGACCTTTGCCGAGATGATGAAAAGCGAGCTACAGGGTTGCCACTTCATGACCCCTGCGCAGATGCTCGCACAGCAACAGATTTGTCAACAAGAGGGAGAGCGACTACAGCGGGAGAGCTGGTATCAACAGAACGCGAGCATTGCAAGGAGGTGAAGGAACAGTGAAGGTTCCCGATACTGGCAGGCCCTCCTGGAGGAGAGTAAGCGGGACGATGTCTTCACATACGATGATGAGCCAGATGTAGCGGAGACCGCGGACGATGCAGCGGAGTCCACGGACGAGGATGAGCCAGATGACATACAGCAGGAAGAGGAGATGGCGCAGAAGTGTAAGACCAAGAAAGCCATCCAGTGGTGGACCTACTATCTTGGTCATAAGGTGAAGTTCCAGATGTCACGTCTCAGAAAGCTACTGACACCCGACATAGTGCTGGATGACCCCTGTCTAAGAGACGTCTGTCTCGACACCAGCAAGCTGGCACAGTTCATCAGGCTCTCCAAAATGAACCCTTCTATGACTCATGAGCAGATTCTGCAGGTGATGCCGTTTAAGCCTCCAGATATACTATGGCAAAATCAGAGTGGCGGAAGGAACCAGAAATATACCCCTCCCTGATGGCTGATGAGGGAGGTACCATCCGCACCTGGCGACTCCAGCAGAATCTCGTCCATGAGGCAGAAAAGTATAGCAGAACGTGCAGGCGATATAAGACAGCCTACAACGTATTTGCACGTACAACCACTGCCACGGGTGTGATTGGAGCCAGTGCTGTGGTGGCAGCTGTGGCCACTCTCGCTACAGGGGTGGGGGCCATCGTCACCATCCCGCTGGGTGGCGTGACACTAGCCACACCACTATCTTGGCCATGGGTTTGGGGGTGGGGCAGCGGCAGACCACAAGGAGGCTGGAGAAGCAGGCTAAGTACGTGGCACTGTCACCAGGATACATGATTTTTGTTTTGCCGCCAGTACAGTGATCAGCATGGCATTGAAGACTGCATGGCTGTGTGAACCTCTGCTGACAGTGATTGCAGACTAGTGTATGTGCCAGCTTGGAGATGTTCTTAATGTAGAAGGCATGGTGGTCCCACACTCCGATGGTCATGGTGTCACTGCTTGCCTGATTATGTTCCAGGTGCCGTCTTCAGTTGGTTCATATGCGCGAAACCCGATCTTGGCGAAGAATTCTACCTTGTCGAGGGCAGTCATACTCTTCTTCTGTCGTCGTCAGTCTGGGAGGGGGCCTGTCCCAAGCAGAGGTTGGCGGTCGATAACAGCACTGACCTCAATGTTGAATGATTGAACGAAGGCCCACTTGATGTTGGATCGATCAATATTGTCTGTGTCGAGGTGGGCTTGCTCTCTTGCGGCCACCCAGCCCTGAGCTGCTCCTATCGTGTTCAGGCACGGGCTCCCTGGAGCATTCTTGTGGATGAGCATCACTCTATCATCTTCGATGTTACGGATGTGATAGGTATGGGTGTAGCAGAGGTAGAAAGCGTTCTGGACAGTCTGCTGGATCTTTTGCATGATCCGACCTGTGAGGTCTCCTTCTAGACCTCTGAAGAATGTCCAGAATCTGTCTCCCTTTCGCTGAAATACTGGTCGAGAATGTGTTCGCCTTCTCGCCTTATGCTCCGGGCTAAGGGTTCAGACCTCGGCCCCCTTATGCTCTGGGCTGGGCTCAGACCTCGGCATTGCTTAACGATCCTGCATTTGAGAGTTAAGCGCTCCAGTGGATGGGCCTCCATCCGCCTCACTACAGTCTTGGCTCCCAAGCTAGCAGTAACCTCCGCGTCCAACTGACGACGCTCATGTATCCGCTGCGCTTTCTTTTTGGGATTCCAAGGATCCTCTTTGGTAAGCGCTGGAAACCTTCCCGTATTCATTGCTCGGGAGAGACGCTTCTGCCACTCCTTGGCATGGACCTGTCCAATCATCTGGGGCAGGTCGGCTTTCTTGGCCTTAGAGTAGACTCTAAGGTCGAATTGCTTTGCAATAGCGTGAGGCTGTGCAGCAGTACTCATGGTGTATATCCCTGTGGATGCCTGCATAGGGTGCGGGGCCCCCCAGCATTGGAGAGTTAAGTGCTCCAGTGAATGGGCCTCCATCCGCCTTGCTACACCCTTGGCTCGCTAGCTGCAGACACCTCCTTGTCCAACTGACTAAACTCAGGTATCCACTGCGTTTTCTTGTGGGGATTCCAAGGATCCTCGGTAAGCACTGGAAACCTTCCCGTATTCATTGCTCGGGAGAGTCGCTTCTGCCACTCCTTGGCATGGACCTGGTCGATCATCTGGAGCAGGTCGGCTTTCTTGGCCTTAGAGTAGCCTTCTCTAAGGCCGAATTGCTTTGCAATAGCGTGAATCTGTGCAACAGTACTCATGGTGTATATCCCTGCAGATGCCTGTCTCTAAATGGACGTTCAGACACTATTATGTGTGGTGATCAGTACCTGTGGATGCCTCTCTGGGCGTTCAGACCTATTATGTATGGTGCTGGCTATCAGTACCTGTGGGTGGTGTATATCTCTATGGATGCCTGTCTCTAAATGGGCATTCAGACCCTATTATGTGTGGCGATCAGTACCCGTTGGTGGTGTATATCCCTGTAGATGCCTAGCTCTAAATGGGCATTCAGACCCTAATATGTGTGGCGATCAGTACCTGTGGGTGGTGTATATCCCTGTGGATGCCTGTCTCTAAAGGGGCGTTCAGACCCTATTATGTGTGGTGATCAGTACCTGTGGGTGGTGTATATCCCTGTGGATGCCTGTCTCTAAATGGGCGTTCAGACCTGTTCAGATGTGTGTGGGGTTGATCACAAGGTGGTGCCCGATGCGACTCCGGCAGAGACAACGTGTTTATCTGAGCCTACACGGAATAGAGAGAGAGAGGCCAGCCCAGTGGTTGATGGCGATCAGTGGTGTATATCACTGTGGAGGCTTGTCTCTAAATAGGCGTTTAGCCCCTGGTAGTAGTAGTGTCGGGATGATCCTACCCCCTGGCAGCCGTTCGGCGATCCATGGGGGCCCCTGTCTCAACAACCTATGCCCCAGGGATTGAGAGGGCAGTGAGGGCTCATTTGTCTAAATGGAAATTCAGTTGAGGGAGGTGGCGGCTCATTTGTCTAAATGGAAATCCAGTTGAGGGAGGTGGTATCATTTTACTACCGACACGACTACTCTATGTAAAACGGCAGTGGTAGGCTGTAGCACCTCCACTGAAACAACATCTTTGCAAGCACCATGCCCCCACCCTTACCAAGGCACTTAACACCCAGAACCACTTGGTGGTATGCAACTCACGACCCCTTACAGCATCATCTACAACCTCTACCAGTGGCAGCAGTGATTCCGAAAGGAGCACTTATTCGCAAGAAGAAGCATCGTACCAAGAACTGGAAAACAGCACGCCATCATTGTTTCTTCTGCGCTTCGCCTAAGCATCCCATGATGCACTGTCAAAAGTGGCTCATGCAGGTAGCCCTCACCCGCGAGCGTGAGAATCCTATCCACACTGCTGTCTACACCAACTCAGCATACATGGAACCAGCAACAACGCCACCACCATGGCTACCCCCACCCCCACCCCCAACTTCGTCATCGCCTAAGAAATCACAGCATCAGTGACAACGGGTTGGCCCTTTCCATACTCAGCCACCAACTGCACTCACAGAAGCCATCTGGAAACAAGCCAACTATATACAGAATGATACCACACCACACTTACTTCCGCATTTGGTATCATTGGAAATGCTTCCGCAGGTCCACAGTAAAGTAATATATAAGTGCGCCTGCCTGTTTAGCAGTATTTCGCATATGCGCAAATCCCGATCTTGGGGAAGAACTCTACCTTGTCCAGCTGATCCAGCGAGGTCTTGCGGACATCAGGTACTGTCTTGCCATAGAACTGTGTGGCAAGCTCTCGTGCAGGAGCTGTACTTCTATCAGCTCTCACTCCTCGGTGGACTGCTAGACATCTCCAGAGACACATGTTGTCCGTGTAGGTGTCGAGGGCAGTCATACTCTTCTTCTGTCGTCGCAAGTCTGGGAGCGGGCCTGTCCCAAGCAGAGGTTGGCGGTCGATAACAGCCCTGATCTCAATGTTGAATGATTGAACGAAGGCCCACTTGATGTTGGATTGATCAATATTGTCTGTGCCGAGGCGGGCTTGCTCTCTTGCTGCCACGAAGTCCTGAGCTGCTCCTATCGTGTTCAGCCATGGGCTCCCTGGAGCATTCTTGTGGAAGAGCATCACTCTATCATCTTCGATGTTACGGATGTGATAGGTATGGGTGTAGCAGAGGTAGAAGGCGTTCTGGACAGTCTGCTGGATCTTTTGCATGATCCGACCTGTGAGGTCTCCTTCTAGACCTCTGAAGAATGTCCAGAATCTGTCTCCCTTTCGCTGAGACGCTGGTCGAGAATGTGTTCGCCTTCTCGCCTTATGCTCCGGGCTAAGGGTTCAGACCTCGGCCCCCTTATGCTCTGGGCTGGGCTCAGACCTCAGCATTGCTTAATGATCCTGCATTTGAGAGTTAAGCGCTCTAGTGGATGGGCCTCCATCCGCCTCGCTACGGTCTTGGCTCGCAAGCTAGCAATAACCTCCTCGTCCAACTGACAATGCTCATGTATCTACTGCGCTTTCTTGTGGGGATTCCAAGGATCCTCTTTGGTAAGCGCTGGAAACCTTCCCGTATTCATTGCTCGGGAGAATCGCATCTGCAACTCATTGGCATGGACCTGGTCGATCATCTGGAGCAGGTCGGCTTTCTTGGCCTTAGAGTAGCCTTCTCTAAGGCCGAATTGCTTTGCAATAGCGTGAATCTGTGCAACAGTACTCATGGTGTATATCCCTGCAGATGCCTGTCTCTAAATGGACGTTCAGACCCTATTGTGTGTGGCGATCAGTACCTGTGGATGCCTGTCTGGGCATTCAGACCTATTATGTGTGGTGCTGGCTATCAGTACCTGTGGGTGGTGTATATCCCTGTGGATGCCTGTCTCTAAATGGGCGTTCAGACCCTATTATGTGTGGCGATCAGTACCTGTGGGTGGTGTATATCCCTGTGGATGCCTGTCTGGGCATTCAGACCTGTTATGTATGGTGCTGGCGATCAGTACCTGTGGGTGGTGTATATCCCTGTGGATGCCTGTTTCTAAATGGGCGTTCAGACCTGTTCAGATGTGTGTGGGGTTGATCACAAGGCGGTGCCCGATGCGACTCCGGCAGAGACAACGTGTTTATCTGAGCCTACACAGAATAGAGAGAGAGAGAGGCCCGCCGTGTGGTTGATGGCGATCAGTGGTGTATATCACTGTGGAAGCTTGTCTCTAAATAGGCGTTTAGCCCCTGGTAGTAGTAGTGTCGGGATGATCCTACCCCCCTGGCAGCCATTCGGCGATCCATGGGGGCCCCTGTCTCAACAACCTATGCCCCAGGGATTGAGAGGGCAGTGAGTGCTCATTTGTCTAAATGGAAATCCAGTTGAGGGAGGTGGAAGCTCATTTGTCTAAATGGAAATCCAGTTGAGGGAGGTGGTATCATTTTACTACCGACACGACTACTCTATGTAAAACGGCAGTGGTAGGCTGTAGCACCTCCACTGAAACAACATCTTTGCAAGCACCATGCCCCCACCCTTACCAAGGCACTTAACACCCAGAACCACTTGGTGGTATGCAACTCACGACCCCTTACAGCATCATCTACAACCTCTACCAGTGGCAGCAGTGATTCCGAAAGGAGCACTTATTCGCAAGAAGAAGCATCGTACCAAGAACTGGAAAACAGCACGCCATCATTGTTTCTTCTGCGCTTCGCCTAAGCATCCCATGATGCACTGTCAAAAGTGGCTCATGCAGGTAGCCCTCACCCGCGAGCATGAGAATCCTATCCACACTGCTGTCTACACCAACTCAGCATACATGGAACCAGCAACAACGCCACCACCATGGCTACCCCCACCCCCACCCCCAACTTCGTCATCGCCTAAGAAATCACAGCATCAGTGACACCGGGTTGGCCCTTTCCATACTCAGCCACCAACTGCACTCACAGAAGCCATCTGGAAACAAGCCAACTATATACAGAATGATACCACACCACACTTACTTCCGCATTTGGTATCATTGGAAATGCTTCCGCAGGTCCACAGTAAAGTAATATATAAGTGCGCCTGCCTGTTTAGCAGTATTTCGCATATGCGCAAATCCCGATCTTGGGGAAGAACTCTACCTTGTCCAGCTGATCCAGCGAGGTCTTGCGGACATCAGGTACTGTCTTGCCATAGAACTGTGTGGCAAGCTCTCGTGCAGGAGCTGTACTTCTATCAGCTCTCGCTCCTCGGTGGACTGCTAGACATCTCCAGAGACACATGTTGTCTGTGTAGGTGTCGAGGGCAGTCATACTCTTCTTCTGTCGTCGCCAGTCTGGGAGGGGGCCTGTCCCAAGCAGAGGTTGGCGGTCGATAACAGCCCTGACCTCAATGTTGAATGATTGAACGAAGGCCCACTTGATGTTGGATTGATCAATATTGTCTGTGCTGAGGCGGGCTTGCTCTCTTGCTGCCACCAAGTCCTGAGCTGCTCCTATCGTGTTCAGCCACGGGCTCCCTGGAGCATTCTTGTGGAAGAGCATCACTCTATCATCTTCGATGTTACGGATGTGATAGGTATGGGTGTAGCAGAGGTAGAAGGCGTTCTGGACAGTCTGCTGGATCTTTTGCATGATCCGACCTGTGAGGTCTCCTTCTAGACCTCTGAAGAATGTCCAGAATCTGTCTCCCTTTCGCTGAGACGCTGGTCGAGAATGTGTTCGCCTTCTCGCCTTATGCTCCGGGCTAAGGGTTCAGACCTCGGCCCCCTTATGCTCTGGGCTGGGCTCAGACCTCAGCATTGCTTAATGATCCTGCATTTGAGAGTTAAGCGCTCCAGTGGATGGGCCTCCATCCGCCTCGCTACAGTCTTGGCTCGCAAGCTAGCAATAACCTCCTCGTCCAACTGACAATGCTCATGTATCTACTGCGCTTTCTTGTGGGGATTCCAAGGATCCTCTTTGGTAAGCGCTGGAAACCTTCCCGTATTCATTGCTCGGGAGAGTCGCTTCTGCAACTCATTGGCATGGACCTGGTCGATCATCTGGAGCAGGTCGGCTTTCTTGGCCTTAGAGTAGCCTTCTCTAAGGCCGAATTGCTTTGCAATAGCGTGAATCTGTGCAACAGTACTCATGGTGTATATCCCTGCAGATGCCTGTCTCTAAATGGACGTTCAGACCCTATTGTGTGTGGCGATCAGTACCTGTGGATGCCTGTCTGGGCGTTCAGACCTATTATGTGTGGTGCTGGCTATCAGTACCTGTGGGTGCTATATATCTCTATGGATGCCTGTCTCTAAATGGGCATTCAGACCCTATTATGTGTGGCGATCAGTAGGCATTCAGACCCTAATATGTGTGGCGATCAGTACCTGTGGGTGGTGTACATCCCTGTGGATGCCTGTCTCTAAAGGGGCGTTCAGACCCTATTATGTGTGGTGATCAGTACCTGTGGGTGGTGTATATCCCTGTGGATGCCTGTCTCTAAATGGGCGTTCAGACCTGTTCAGATGTGTGTGGGGTTGATCACAAGGCGGTGCCCGATGCGACTCCGGCAGAGACAACGTGTTTATCTGAGACTACACGGAATAGAGAGAGAGAGGCCAGCCCTGTGGTTGATGGCGATCAGTGGTGTATATCACTGTGGAGGCTTGTCTCTAAATAGGCGTTTAGCCCCTGGTAGTAGTAGTGTCGGGATGATCCTACCCCCTGGCAGCCGTTCGGCGATCCATGGGGGCCCCTGTCTCAATAACCTATGCCCCAGGGATTGAGAGGGCAGTGAGGGCTCATTTGTCTAAATGGAAATCAAGTTGAGGGAGGTGGCGGCTCATTTGTCTAAATGGAAATCGAGTTGAGGGAGGTGGTATCATTTTACTACCGACACTACTACTCTATGTAAAACGGCAGTGGTAGGCTGTAGCACCTCCACTGAAACAACATCTTTGCAAGCACCATGCCCCCACCCTTACCAAGGCACTTAACACCCAGAACCACTTGGTGGTATGCAACTCACGACCCCTTACAGCATCATCTACAACATCTACCAGTGGCAGCAGTGATTCCGAAAGGAGCACTCCTTCGCAAGAAGAAGCATCATACCAAGAACTGGAAAACAGCACGCCATCATTGTTTCTTCTGCGCTTCGCCTAAGCATCCCATGATGCACTGTCAAAAGTGGCTCATGCAGGTAGCCCTCACCCGCGAGCGTGAGAATCCTATCCACACTGCTGTCTACACCAACTCAGCATACATGGAACCAGCAACAACGCCACCACCATGGCTACCCCCCCTCCTCCCAACTTCGTCATCGCCTAAGAAATCACAGCATCAGTGACAATGGGTTGGCCCTTTCCATACTCAGCCACCAACTGCACTCACGGAAGCCATCTGGAAACAAGCCAACTATATACAGAATGATACCACACCACACTTACTTCCGCATTTGGTATCATTGGAAACGCTTCCGCAGGTCCACAGTAAAGTAATATATAAGTGCGCCTGCCTGTTTAGCAGTATTTCGCATATGCGCAAATCCCGATCTTGGCGAAGAACTCTACCTTGTCCAGCTGATCCAGCGAGGTCTTGCGGACATCAGGTACTGTCTTGCCATAGATCTGTGTGGCAAGCTCTCGTGCAGGAGCTGTACTTCTATCAGCTCTCGCTCCTCGGTGGACTGCTAGACATCTCCAGAGACACATGTTGTCCCGGTAGGTGTCGAGGGCAGTCATACTCTTCTTCTGTCGTCGCCAGTCTGGGAGGGGGCCTGTCCCAAGCAGAGGTAGGCGGTCGATAACAGCCCTGACCTCAATGTAGAATAATTGAACGAAGGCCCACTTGATGTTGGATCGATCAATATTGTCTGTGCTGAGGCGGGCTTGCTCTCTTGCTGCCACCCAGTCCTGAGCTGCTCCTATCGTGTTCAGCCACGGGCTCCCTGGAGCATTCTTGTGGAAGAGCATCACTCTATCATCTTCGATGTTACGGATGTGATAGGTATGGGCGTAGCAGAGGTAGAAGGCGTTCTGGACAGTCTGCTGGATCTTTTGCATGATCCGACCTGTGAGGTCTCCTTCTAGACCTCTGAAGAATGTCCAGAATCTGTCTCCCTTTCGCTGAGACGCTGGTCGAGAATGTGTTCACCTTCTCGCCTTATGCTCCGGGCTAAGGGTTCAGACCTCGGCCCCCTTATGCTCTGGGCTGGGCTCAGACCTCAGCATTGCTTAATGATCCTGCATTTGAGAGTTAAGCGCTCCAGTGGATGGGCCTCCACCCGCCTCGCTACAGTCTTGGCTCGCAAGCTAGCAATAACCTCCTCGTCCAACTGACAATGCTCATGTATCCACTGCGCTTTCTTGAGGGGATTCCAAGGATCCTCTTTGGTAAGCGCTGGAAACCTTCCCATATTCATTGCTCGGGAGAGTCGCTTCTGCCGCTCATTGGCACGGACCTGGTCGATCATCTGGAGCAGGTCGGCTTTCTTGGCCTTAGAGTAGCCTTCTCTAAGGCCGAATTGCTTTGCAATAGCGTGAATCTGTGCAACAGTACTCATGGTGTATATCCCTGCAGATGCCTGTCTCTAAATGGACGTTCAGACCCTATTATGTGTGGCTATCAGTACCTGTGGATGCCTGTCTGGGCGTTCAGACCTATTATGTGTGGTGCTGGCTATCAGTACCTGTTGGTGGTGTATATCCCTGTGGATGCCTGTTTCTAAATGGGCGTTCAGACCTGTTCAGATGTGTGTGGGGTTGATCACAAGGCGGTGCCCGATGCGACTCCGGCAGAGACAACGTGTTTATCTGAGCCTACACAGAATAGAGAGAGAGAGAGGCCCGCCGTGTGGTTGATGGCGATCAGTGGTGTATATCACTGTGGAAGCTTGTCTCTAAATAGGCGTTTAGCCCCTGGTAGTAGTAGTGTCGGGATGATCCTAACCCCCTGGCAGCCATTCGGCGATCCATGGGGGCCCCTGTCTCAACAACCTATGCCCCAGGGATTGAGAGGGCAGTGAGGGCTCATTTGTCTAAATGGAAATCCAGTTGAGGGAGGTGGAAGCTCATTTGTCTAAATGGAAATCCAGTTGAGGGAGGTGGTATCATTTTACTACCGACACGACTACTCTATGTAAAACGGCAGTGGTAGGCTGTAGCACCTCCACTGAAACAACATCTTTGCAAGCACCATGCCCCCACCCTTACCAAGGCACTTAACACCCAGAACCACTTGGTGGTATGCAACTCACGACCCCTTACAGCATCATCTACAACCTCTACCAGTGGCAGCAGTGATTCCGAAAGGAGCACTTATTCGCAAGAAGAAGCATCGTACCAAGAACTGGAAAACAGCACGCCATCATTGTTTCTTCTGCGCTTCGCCTAAGCATCCCATGATGCACTGTCAAAACTGGCTCATGCAGGTAGCCCTCACCCGCGAGCGTGAGAATCCTATCCACACTGCTGTCTACACCAACTCAGCATACATGGAACCAGCAACAACGCCACCACCATGGCTACCCCCACCCCCACCCCCAACTTCGTCATCGCCTAAGAAATCACAGCATCAGTGACACCGGGTTGGCCCTTTCCATACTCAGCCACCAACTGCACTCACAGAAGCCATCTGGAAACAAGCCAACTATATACAGAATGATACCACACCACACTTACTTCCGCATTTGGTATCATTGGAAATGCTTCCGCAGGTCCACAGTAAAGTAATATATAAGTGCGCCTGCCTGTTTAGCAGTATTTCGCATATGCGCAAATCCCGATCTTGGGGAAGAACTCTACCTTGTCCAGCTGATCCAGCGAGGTCTTGCGGACATCAGGTACTGTCTTGCCATAGAACTGTGTGGCAAGCTCTCGTGCAGGAGCTGTACTTCTATCAGCTCTCGCTCCTCGGTGGACTGCTAGACATCTCCAGAGACACATGTTGTCTGTGTAGGTGTCGAGGGCAGTCATACTCTTCTTCTGTCGTCGCCAGTCTGGGAGGGGGCCTGTCCCAAGCAGAGGTTGGCGGTCGATAACAGCCCTGACCTCAATGTTGAATGATTGAACGAAGGCCCACTTGATGTTGGATTGATCAATATTGTCTGTGCTGAGGCGGGCTTGCTCTCTTGCTGCCACCAAGTCCTGAGCTGCTCCTATCGTGTTCAGCCACGGGCTCCCTGGAGCATTCTTGTGGAAGAGCATCACTCTATCATCTTCGATGTTACGGATGTGATAGGTATGGGTGTAGCAGAGGTAGAAGGCGTTCTGGACAGTCTGCTGGATCTTTTGCATGATCCGACCTGTGAGGTCTCCTTCTAGACCTCTGAAGAATGTCCAGAATCTGTCTCCCTTTCGCTGAGACGCTGGTCGAGAATGTGTTCGCCTTCTCGCCTTATGCTCCGGGCTAAGGGTTCAGACCTCGGCCCCCTTATGCTCTGGGCTGGGCTCAGACCTCAGCATTGCTTAATGATCCTGCATTTGAGAGTTAAGCGCTCCAGTGGATGGGCCTCCATCCGCCTCGCTACAGTCTTGGCTCGCAAGCTAGCAATAACCTCCTCGTCCAACTGACAATGCTCATGTATCTACTGCGCTTTCTTGTGGGGATTCCAAGGATCCTCTTTGGTAAGCGCTGGAAACCTTCCCGTATTCATTGCTCGGGAGAGTCGCTTCTGCAACTCATTGGCATGGACCTGGTCGATCATCTGGAGCAGGTCGGCTTTCTTGGCCTTAGAGTAGCCTTCTCTAAGGCCGAATTGCTTTGCAATAGCGTGAATCTGTGCAACAGTACTCATGGTGTATATCCCTGCAGATGCCTGTCTCTAAATGGACGTTCAGACCCTATTGTGTGTGGCGATCAGTACCTGTGGATGCCTGTCTGGGCGTTCAGACCTATTATGTGTGGTGCTGGCTATCAGTACCTGTGGGTGCTATATATCTCTATGGATGCCTGTCTCTAAATGGGCATTCAGACCCTATTATGTGTGGCGATCAGTAGGCATTCAGATCCTAATATGTGTGGCGATCAGTACCTGTGGGTGGTGTACATCCCTGTGGATGCCTGTCTCTAAAGGGGCGTTCAGACCCTATTATGTGTGGTGATCAGTACCTGTGGGTGGTGTATATCCCTGTGGATGCCTGTCTCTAAATGGGCGTTCAGACCTGTTCAGATGTGTGTGGGGTTGATCACAAGGCGGTGCCCGATGCGACTCCGGCAGAGACAACGTGTTTATCTGAGACTACACGGAATAGAGAGAGAGAGGCCAGCCCTGTGGTTGATGGCGATCAGTGGTGTATATCACTGTGGAGGCTTGTCTCTAAATAGGCGTTTAGCCCCTGGTAGTAGTAGTGTCGGGATGATCCTACCCCCTGGCAGCCGTTCGGCGATCCATGGGGGCCCCTGTCTCAATAACCTATGCCCCAGGGATTGAGAGGGCAGTGAGGGCTCATTTGTCTAAATGGAAATCAAGTTGAGGGAGGTGGCGGCTCATTTGTCTAAATGGAAATCGAGTTGAGGGAGGTGGTATCATTTTACTACCGACACTACTACTCTATGTAAAACGGCAGTGGTAGGCTGTAGCACCTCCACTGAAACAACATCTTTGCAAGCACCATGCCCCCACCCTTACCAAGGCACTTAACACCCAGAACCACTTGGTGGTATGCAACTCACGACCCCTTACAGCATCATCTACAACATCTACCAGTGGCAGCAGTGATTCCGAAAGGAGCACTCCTTCGCAAGAAGAAGCATCATACCAAGAACTGGAAAACAGCACGCCATCATTGTTTCTTCTGCGCTTCGCCTAAGCATCCCATGATGCACTGTCAAAAGTGGCTCATGCAGGTAGCCCTCACCCGCGAGCGTGAGAATCCTATCCACACTGCTGTCTACACCAACTCAGCATACATGGAACCAGCAACAACGCCACCACCATGGCTACCCCCCCTCCTCCCAACTTCGTCATCGCCTAAGAAATCAGAGCATCAGTGACAATGGGTTGGCCCTTTCCATACTCAGCCACCAACTGCACTCACGGAAGCCATCTGGAAACAAGCCAACTATATACAGAATGATACCACACCACACTTACTTCCGCATTTGGTATCATTGGAAACGCTTCCGCAGGTCCACAGTAAAGTAATATATAAGTGCGCCTGCCTGTTTAGCAGTATTTCGCATATGCGCAAATCCCGATCTTGGCGAAGAACTCTACCTTGTCCAGCTGATCCAGCGAGGTCTTGCGGACATCAGGTACTGTCTTGCCATAGATCTGTGTGGCAAGCTCTCGTGCAGGAGCTGTACTTCTATCAGCTCTCGCTCCTCGGTGGACTGCTAGACATCTCCAGAGACACATGTTGTCCCGGTAGGTGTCGAGGGCAGTCATACTCTTCTTCTGTCGTCGCCAGTCTGGGAGGGGGCCTGTCCCAAGCAGAGGTAGGCGGTCGATAACAGCCCTGACCTCAATGTAGAATAATTGAACGAAGGCCCACTTGATGTTGGATCGATCAATATTGTCTGTGCTGAGGCGGGCTTGCTCTCTTGCTGCCACCCAGTCCTGAGCTGCTCCTATCGTGTTCAGCCACGGGCTCCCTGGAGCATTCTTGTGGAAGAGCATCACTCTATCATCTTCGATGTTACGGATGTGATAGGTATGGGCGTAGCAGAGGTAGAAGGCGTTCTGGACAGTCTGCTGGATCTTTTGCATGATCCGACCTGTGAGGTCTCCTTCTAGACCTCTGAAGAATGTCCAGAATCTGTCTCCCTTTCGCTGAGACGCTGGTCGAGAATGTGTTCACCTTCTCGCCTTATGCTCCGGGCTAAGGGTTCAGACCTCGGCCCCCTTATGCTCTGGGCTGGGCTCAGACCTCAGCATTGCTTAATGATCCTGCATTTGAGAGTTAAGCGCTCCAGTGGATGGGCCTCCACCCGCCTCGCTACAGTCTTGGCTCGCAAGCTAGCAATAACCTCCTCGTCCAACTGACAATGCTCATGTATCCACTGCGCTTTCTTGAGGGGATTCCAAGGATCCTCTTTGGTAAGCGCTGGAAACCTTCCCATATTCATTGCTCGGGAGAGTCGCTTCTGCCGCTCATTGGCACGGACCTGGTCGATCATCTGGAGCAGGTCGGCTTTCTTGGCCTTAGAGTAGCCTTCTCTAAGGCCGAATTGCTTTGCAATAGCGTGAATCTGTGCAACAGTACTCATGGTGTATATCCCTGCAGATGCCTGTCTCTAAATGGACGTTCAGACCCTATTATGTGTGGCTATCAGTACCTGTGGATGCCTGTCTGGGCGTTCAGACCTATTATGTGTGGTGCTGGCTATCAGTACCTGTTGGTGGTGTATATCCCTGTGGATGCCTGTTTCTAAATGGGCGTTCAGACCTGTTCAGATGTGTGTGGGGTTGATCACAAGGCGGTGCCCGATGCGACTCCGGCAGAGACAACGTGTTTATCTGAGCCTACACAGAATAGAGAGAGAGAGAGGCCCGCCGTGTGGTTGATGGCGATCAGTGGTGTATATCACTGTGGAAGCTTGTCTCTAAATAGGCGTTTAGCCCCTGGTAGTAGTAGTGTCGGGATGATCCTAACCCCCTGGCAGCCATTCGGCGATCCATGGGGGCCCCTGTCTCAACAACCTATGCCCCAGGGATTGAGAGGGCAGTGAGGGCTCATTTGTCTAAATGGAAATCCAGTTGAGGGAGGTGGAAGCTCATTTGTCTAAATGGAAATCCAGTTGAGGGAGGTGGTATCATTTTACTACCGACACGACTACTCTATGTAAAACGGCAGTGGTAGGCTGTAGCACCTCCACTGAAACAACATCTTTGCAAGCACCATGCCCCCACCCTTACCAAGGCACTTATCACCCAGAACCACTTGGTGGTATGCAACTCACGACCCCTTACAGCATCATCTACAACCTCTACCAGTGGCAGCAGTGATTCCGAAAGGAGCACTTATTCGCAAGAAGAAGCATCGTACCAAGAACTGGAAAACAGCACGCCATCATTGTTTCTTCTGCGCTTCGCCTAAGCATCCCATGATGCACTGTCAAAACTGGCTCATGCAGGTAGCCCTCACCCGCGAGCGTGAGAATCCTATCCACACTGCTGTCTACACCAACTCAGCATACATGGAACCAGCAACAACGCCACCACCATGGCTACCCCCACCCCCACCCCCAACTTCGTCATCGCCTAAGAAATCACAGCATCAGTGACACCGGGTTGGCCCTTTCCATACTCAGCCACCAACTGCACTCACAGAAGCCATCTGGAAACAAGCCAACTATATACAGAATGATACCACACCACACTTACTTCCGCATTTGGTATCATTGGAAATGCTTCCGCAGGTCCACAGTAAAGTAATATATAAGTGCGCCTGCCTGTTTAGCAGTATTTCGCATATGCGCAAATCCCGATCTTGGGGAAGAACTCTACCTTGTCCAGCTGATCCAGCGAGGTCTTGCGGACATCAGGTACTGTCTTGCCATAGAACTGTGTGGCAAGCTCTCGTGCAGGAGCTGTACTTCTATCAGCTCTCGCTCCTCGGTGGACTGCTAGACATCTCCAGAGACACATGTTGTCTGTGTAGGTGTCGAGGGCAGTCATACTCTTCTTCTGTCGTCGCCAGTCTGGGAGGGGGCCTGTCCCAAGCAGAGGTTGGCGGTCGATAACAGCCCTGACCTCAATGTTGAATGATTGAACGAAGGCCCACTTGATGTTGGATTGATCAATATTGTCTGTGCTGAGGCGGGCTTGCTCTCTTGCTGCCACCAAGTCCTGAGCTGCTCCTATCGTGTTCAGCCACGGGCTCCCTGGAGCATTCTTGTGGAAGAGCATCACTCTATCATCTTCGATGTTACGGATGTGATAGGTATGGGTGTAGCAGAGGTAGAAGGCGTTCTGGACAGTCTGCTGGATCTTTTGCATGATCCGACCTGTGAGGTCTCCTTCTAGACCTCTGAAGAATGTCCAGAATCTGTCTCCCTTTCGCTGAGACGCTGGTCGAGAATGTGTTCGCCTTCTCGCCTTATGCTCCGGGCTAAGGGTTCAGACCTCGGCCCCCTTATGCTCTGGGCTGGGCTCAGACCTCAGCATTGCTTAATGATCCTGCATTTGAGAGTTAAGCGCTCCAGTGGATGGGCCTCCATCCGCCTCGCTACAGTCTTGGCTCGCAAGCTAGCAATAACCTCCTCGTCCAACTGACAATGCTCATGTATCTACTGCGCTTTCTTGTGGGGATTCCAAGGATCCTCTTTGGTAAGCGCTGGAAACCTTCCCGTATTCATTGCTCGGGAGAGTCGCTTCTGCAACTCATTGGCATGGACCTGGTCGATCATCTGGAGCAGGTCGGCTTTCTTGGCCTTAGAGTAGCCTTCTCTAAGGCCGAATTGCTTTGCAATAGCGTGAATCTGTGCAACAGTACTCATGGTGTATATCCCTGCAGATGCCTGTCTCTAAATGGACGTTCAGACCCTATTGTGTGTGGCGATCAGTACCTGTGGATGCCTGTCTGGGCGTTCAGACCTATTATGTGTGGTGCTGGCTATCAGTACCTGTGGGTGCTATATATCTCTATGGATGCCTGTCTCTAAATGGGCATTCAGACCCTATTATGTGTGGCGATCAGTAGGCATTCAGACCCTAATATGTGTGGCGATCAGTACCTGTGGGTGGTGTACATCCCTGTGGATGCCTGTCTCTAAAGGGGCGTTCAGACCCTATTATGTGTGGTGATCAGTACCTGTGGGTGGTGTATATCCCTGTGGATGCCTGTCTCTAAATGGGCGTTCAGACCTGTTCAGATGTGTGTGGGGTTGATCACAAGGCGGTGCCCGATGCGACTCCGGCAGAGACAACGTGTTTATCTGAGACTACACGGAATAGAGAGAGAGAGGCCAGCCCTGTGGTTGATGGCGATCAGTGGTGTATATCACTGTGGAGGCTTGTCTCTAAATAGGCGTTTAGCCCCTGGTAGTAGTAGTGTCGGGATGATCCTACCCCCTGGCAGCCGTTCGGCGATCCATGGGGGCCCCTGTCTCAATAACCTATGCCCCAGGGATTGAGAGGGCAGTGAGGGCTCATTTGTCTAAATGGAAATCAAGTTGAGGGAGGTGGCGGCTCATTTGTCTAAATGGAAATCGAGTTGAGGGAGGTGGTATCATTTTACTACCGACACTACTACTCTATGTAAAACGGCAGTGGTAGGCTGTAGCACCTCCACTGAAACAACATCTTTGCAAGCACCATGCCCCCACCCTTACCAAGGCACTTAACACCCAGAACCACTTGGTGGTATGCAACTCACGACCCCTTACAGCATCATCTACAACATCTACCAGTGGCAGCAGTGATTCCGAAAGGAGCACTCCTTCGCAAGAAGAAGCATCATACCAAGAACTGGAAAACAGCACGCCATCATTGTTTCTTCTGCGCTTCGCCTAAGCATCCCATGATGCACTGTCAAAAGTGGCTCATGCAGGTAGCCCTCACCCGCGAGCGTGAGAATCCTATCCACACTGCTGTCTACACCAACTCAGCATACATGGAACCAGCAACAACGCCACCACCATGGCTACCCCCCCTCCTCCCAACTTCGTCATCGCCTAAGAAATCACAGCATCAGTGACAATGGGTTGGCCCTTTCCATACTCAGCCACCAACTGCACTCACGGAAGCCATCTGGAAACAAGCCAACTATATACAGAATGATACCACACCACACTTACTTCCGCATTTGGTATCATTGGAAACGCTTCCGCAGGTCCACAGTAAAGTAATATATAAGTGCGCCTGCCTGTTTAGCAGTATTTCGCATATGCGCAAATCCCGATCTTGGCGAAGAACTCTACCTTGTCCAGCTGATCCAGCGAGGTCTTGCGGACATCAGGTACTGTCTTGCCATAGATCTGTGTGGCAAGCTCTCGTGCAGGAGCTGTACTTCTATCAGCTCTCGCTCCTCGGTGGACTGCTAGACATCTCCAGAGACACATGTTGTCCCGGTAGGTGTCGAGGGCAGTCATACTCTTCTTCTGTCGTCGCCAGTCTGGGAGGGGGCCTGTCCCAAGCAGAGGTAGGCGGTCGATAACAGCCCTGACCTCAATGTAGAATAATTGAACGAAGGCCCACTTGATGTTGGATCGATCAATATTGTCTGTGCTGAGGCGGGCTTGCTCTCTTGCTGCCACCCAGTCCTGAGCTGCTCCTATCGTGTTCAGCCACGGGCTCCCTGGAGCATTCTTGTGGAAGAGCATCACTCTATCATCTTCGATGTTACGGATGTGATAGGTATGGGCGTAGCAGAGGTAGAAGGCGTTCTGGACAGTCTGCTGGATCTTTTGCATGATCCGACCTGTGAGGTCTCCTTCTAGACCTCTGAAGAATGTCCAGAATCTGTCTCCCTTTCGCTGAGACGCTGGTCGAGAATGTGTTCACCTTCTCGCCTTATGCTCCGGGCTAAGGGTTCAGACCTCGGCCCCCTTATGCTCTGGGCTGGGCTCAGACCTCAGCATTGCTTAATGATCCTGCATTTGAGAGTTAAGCGCTCCAGTGGATGGGCCTCCACCCGCCTCGCTACAGTCTTGGCTCGCAAGCTAGCAATAACCTCCTCGTCCAACTGACAATGCTCATGTATCCACTGCGCTTTCTTGAGGGGATTCCAAGGATCCTCTTTGGTAAGCGCTGGAAACCTTCCCATATTCATTGCTCGGGAGAGTCGCTTCTGCCGCTCATTGGCACGGACCTGGTCGATCATCTGGAGCAGGTCGGCTTTCTTGGCCTTAGAGTAGCCTTCTCTAAGGCCGAATTGCTTTGCAATAGCGTGAATCTGTGCAACAGTACTCATGGTGTATATCCCTGCAGATGCCTGTCTCTAAATGGACGTTCAGACCCTATTATGTGTGGCTATCAGTACCTGTGGATGCCTGTCTGGGCGTTCAGACCTATTATGTGTGGTGCTGGCTATCAGTACCTGTTGGTGGTGTAAATCCCTGTGGATGCCTGTCTCTAAATGGGTGTTCAGACCCTATTATGTGTGGCGATCAGTACCTGTGGGTGGTGTATATCCCTGTGGATGTCTGTCTGGGCATTCATACCTGTTATGTATGGTGCTGGCGATCAGTACCTGTGGGTGGTGTATATCCCTGTGGATGTCTGTCTCTAAATGGGCATTCTGACCTTATTATGCGTGGCGATCAGTACCCGTGGGTGGTGTATATCCCGGTAGATGCCTGGCTCTAAATGGGCATTCAGATCCTAATATGTGTGGCGATCAGTACCATGGGTGGTGTATATCCCTGTGGATGCCTGTCTCTAAAGGGGCGTTTAGACCCTATTATGTGTGGTGATCAGTACCTGTGGGTGGTGTCTATCCCTGTGGATGCCTGTCTCTAAATGGGCGTTCAGACCCTATTATGTGTGGTGCTGGCGATCAGTACCTGTATGTGGTATATATCCCTGTGGATGCCTGTCTCTAAATGGCCATTCAGACCTGTTCAGATGTGTGTGGGGTTGATCACAAGGCAGTGCCCGATGCGACTCTGGCAGAGACTGCGTGTTTATCTGAGCCTACACAGAATAGAGAGAGAGAGAGAGAGAGAGTGAGAGAGAGAGAGAGAGAGAGAGAGTCCGGCCCTGTGGTTGATGGCGATCAGTGGTGTATATCACTGTGGAGGCTTGTCTCTAAATAGGCGTTGAGCCACTGGTAGTAGTAGTGTCGGGATGATCCTACCTCCCTGGCAGCCGATCGGTGATCCATGGTTGCCCCTGTCTCAACAACCTATGCCCCAGGGATTGAGAGGACGGTGGGGGCTCATTTGTCTAAAAGGGAAATCCAGTTGAGGGAGGTGGGGGCTCATTTGTCTAAATGGAAATCCAGTTGAGGGAGGTGGCATCATTTTACTACCGACACTACTACTCTATGTAAAACGGCAGTGGTAGGCTGTTGCACCTCCACTGAAACAACATCTTTGCAAGCACCATGCCCCCACCCCTACCACGGCACTTAACACCCAGAACCACTTGGTGGTATGCAACTCACGACCCCTTACAGCATCATCTACAACATCTACCAGTGGCCGAAGTGATTCTGAAAGGAGCACTCATTCGCAAGAAGAAGCATCATACCAAGAACTGTAAAACAGCACGCCATCATTGTTTCTTCTGCGCTTCGCCTAAGCATCCCATGATGCACTGTCAAAAGTGGCTCGTGCAGGTAGCCCTCACCCGCGAGCATGAGAATCCTATCTACACTGCTGTCTACACCAACTCAGCATACATGGAACCAGCAACAACGCCACCACCATAGCTATCCCCCCCCAACTTCGTCATCGCCTAAGCAATCACAGCATCAGCGTCAACGGGTTGTCCCTTTCAATACTCAGCCACCAACTGCACTCACAGAAGCCATCCAGAAACAAGCCAACTATATACAGAATGATACCACACCACCATTACTTCCACAATTGGTATCATTGGAAACGCTTCCGCAGGTCCACCGTAAAGTAATATATAAGTGCGCCTGCCTGTTTAGCAGTATTTCCACCAGCACTACTGTCGACATTGGAGCTTTCATCACCATTTTTAACAAGCACGTGTATGAGACCATCCCACCTCATAAGAAGCTACCCCTTAAGCCTACAAACTTATTTTTGCAAACGGCTATGGGAGCTGATGTCCCCGCGGCTGGTATAGTAAATCTCGTGATACAAATAGAGGAGATGCAATTCACACAGTGAGTTGTTATCACCTCTATTCAAAATGATGCCCTGCATGGCTCTGATTTCCTCAGTGCCAGCAAATTCGTCATACATTGCAGACAACAGGAATTAGATATACACGGCCGACGAATACCCCTTGGACCGGAATCATCATTGTACAATACATGTGTGGTGATTTTTGCGTCAACCACCACAGTTGAGCCAGGATAGAAAAAAAGCTTATGGGCCACCACAGCATAGTTATAAGACAACACTCATACAGCCATGCTGGAACCCGACACTGAAAACATGCTTGCCTCACAATTCGCCAGCCCCTGTATGATCGTGGACACCACCAACAAAGATCATATACCTTTTCGGGTATTCATTGGCACTGCGGACCCAATAACCCTTGAACCAGGAGTCCATTGTGGCCATTTGGTCGATGTGATCTCACTGGAAACAGCACCCACCATACCCACACCAGCAACAACTTCTGATAATTTGGCAGAACACTTACATGACTTATATTTGCGTGCCACAGTTGGATTGATGCAATCTCAAAAACATGAAATACGGAAATTACTCTACAAGTACCACGATAGTTTCTCAACCAGATACATGGATCTGGGTGAAACTCATCTTGTATGGCACTCCATCGACACTGGAAACAACAGACCCATTCGACAGCCAGTACGATGTCTTCCCATAAATAAGGAGGTGGAGGCACACCAACAGGTGAATGACATGTTGTGGACGGGCATAATAGAGCGGTCAGCATCCCCCTGGGCCGGTCCCATTGTACTAGCAGGCAAAAAGGACGGATCTTTGCAGTTTTGCATAGACTACCGCCGCCGTAATGATCTAAGCGTCAAGGACACTTATCCATTACCTCGAATAGATCAGGCCTTAGATTACTTGTCCGGAGCCAAGTGGTTTTGTACCCTTGATTTGGCTAGTGGATACTGGCAGGTAGTCATGGATGAGGCTGACATTGAAAAGACTGCATTCGTCTGCAGAGACAGTCTTTTCCAGTTCCGCAAAGTGTCCTACGGCTTGTGCAACGCCCCTGGAACATTCAAACGTCTCATTGAGCAGGTATTAACTACCCTGCAATGGGAAATCTGTCTATGTTACATTTACGATGGAATCGTCTTTGGTCCCTCATTTGAGCAAACCCTATCCAATTTAGACACCGTGCTTTCAAGATTCCACACAGCTAACCTAAAGATCAAACCCAAGAGATGTCATCTCTTCAGACAGAGCGTCAAGTCCCTGGGACACGTCATATCCGGTGACGGAGTGGCTACTCAATCTTCAAAAACAAAAGCAGTGGTGGAGTGGCAGACACCGACATCTGTTATGGACACCCAGTGTTTCCTCGGACTCCGCCAGTACAATCGCCGTTACATCTGTCACTTCAGCGAGATTGAAAAAGATCGACCCTTCGAGTGGATGACTGAGTGTGAAGGTTCCTTCAGGGTGCTGAAGGAACTCTTGACGACCGCCCCGATTCTTGCTCATCCCAACCCTAACCTCAATTTCATCTTAGACACTGATGCATCTGCTTATGCCATTGGCGCAGTTCTATCTCAGGTCATGGAAGATGGAATGGAGCAGGTACTGGGTTATGGCTCATGTACTCTTAATAAAACAGAGAAATGTTACGTGACCATTAAGCAAGAATTACTTGCGGCGGTACACTTCGTCAAGTATTATGAAGACTTTCTGTACCGGCGTGCATTTAATCTCTGTACAGACCATGCCTCACTACGCTGGCTCAGAAACCTAAAAAATCCAGAGGGCCAGGTAGCGAGGTGGCAGGAATCCCTGCAGGCCTTCAACTTCAACGTCGTTCATAGACCCAGCAAACTGCATTGAAATGCCGATGCCTTGAGCAGATTCGGGCGCGAGGATGAACGGGAAGTGGCCACCACCATGACACATACTACACAGCCATCTCCAGAGTTCCCCGGATTGTTGTGCACAGAGTGAAATGCAGAGACAATCGCTCATGAACAAGCAACATATGCGCAAACACGAAATATATACATCCTCCCAAGGAATCTGTTACACCATTATCTGCAACAGCAAAATACTACTACCAGCGGTTTGAGGAATGCCACATACATGAAGGAGTTCTCTACATCAACAACCGCATAGTGATTCCCGAGCGTTATCGAAACCATATATTACAACAACTACATGATAACACGGGTCACCTAGATGTTGAGCGGAAATTAACATAGATAAAACAGAGATTCCACTGGATCGGGATTCGCGATAGTGTGAAGGCATGGGTCGCCAAATGTGTCCCATATCAAAGACGCACTGTTGACCAGCACCATTCTGCACAACTTCAAATTAAAATAGTTGGTGCACCATGGAAGTGAGTGGTTATTGATGTGCTCGGACCCTTGAATATGATGGATGACGGAAGCAAGTACATCCTCGTATTGCAAGATTATTTTATGAAGTGGGTAGAAGTGTTTACTTTGTCGGACCAAGAGGCATCCACAGTAGCGGAGGGCTTGGCAAGTAATGTGTTCTGCCGTTTTGGAATGCCCTATGAGCTGCACTCCGATCAAGGAAGTAAACTGTTTTATATTGTCAAAACAAGGACGATTCCTGGAATGGTGGAGAGATTTAATCATACTCTCACGGAGATGCTTACTAAAGAAACATGCCTTGATTGTCGAGATTGGGATCTAAGACTCCCATATGTGCTCATGGCATACCACACTTCAATACATTCCAGTATGGGTTATACCCCTGCGTGGTTAATGTTAGGCCATGAATTAGCCGTACCCCGGATCTGGCCATGCCCAGAATTCTGGAAGAGAAAAATTCACCATCTCTCTACGTAGAGCTCATGAGGCAGTGGATAGAACAGACCCATGAGCTAGTGAGAGCTACTTTATCCACTGCACACCAGCGTCAGAAAATTTGGCATGACCTGCGGGTGCATGGAGATCCGTATAAAGTGGGGAAAATGGTATGGGTTCACGATTTGTGATGTTCTGCAAATGTGCTGAGTAAATTGAGTTACCAGTGGAAAGGCCCCATGTTGTAGTAGGTAAGAAGTCCAACGTGACCTACCATATATGCGTTTCGGATGGCCTGACCTCAGTCATCCACTTCGATCGACTTAAACCTTGTGTCAGTGACAGGCCAGTGCCAGAGCTCGGACTGGGCGTTTCACGTGACACTGGTACGTAGACAGATGTCTCTATGGAAACAAGTATTCCCGGCATTAGTTCAGAGCACCACGGTGCCAGTTCGACCTCTCACCTACCAAGCCAGGAGTCTGGTGAACCATTAACTAATGCTGAGGATGATGACGAGATACGTACTCGCCCTCTCCCTCCTCAGTGTGAGTCTACACGATCTGGGAAGTCGTATCTGAAGACTTTCTCATTTCTCATCCAAGGGGAAGGACGGAAAAGTTGTTCCGCCAACTTCTTCCCATTCCCACCCACGTCATGCTATTATCCCCATTATAGAGTTACCACAAGCAGAGGCAGAGGCTGCCCCGGGCCATGCTTCTTGTGGGGTGGAACATGTAATCAATAGCATGGGAGTGAAGAGGCTGGATGAGGCCTTGGCTTTTTTTAAGAACAGCAGAACCGCACAACTCGGTGTACCTGTCCACCTCCCCAAAACGTGCAACCACCCGTGCCCAGGCTGCCGTTCATCCAATGGCATGCCCACCATCCCATCTCCAACGCGTGTCTGTCATCTATGCACCAAGTTCGGACATCATTTGTCCTGTCCATTTCACACTCCACTCGTCGTCTGTTGACTGTCACTCTTCAGATATGAGGGAGTCCGCTGTTACACAGGAGGTGGCATCCCGCACTGCAGCAACCACCACCCCCCCCACACCCACAGGCGGTGGGCAGGGAAGCAGCCTGTTCAGCAGACTCTTGGCTCGAATATTCCCGGTACTTAGAAATTATGTACCAACCGTTCAAAGGGTGCCCCGACCACCACCGCCCTACCAAGCCCCCCCCCCCACCCGTGAGCAGTCAGAACATCACACCTGACACAGAAATCCAGGAGCGTACAGAACACACTCGCCCGCAAGGCTGGATACGTCAGTTCAGCATTGCGCAAACATCACACACATATTCAGTTATATAATAGTGTAACTCGGACATTCAACATCGGCAACAACAAGTGTAGCATTCACCTAGGGTTTTTAATTTAAAAAGTTAGACATCATTTTCGCAACAATCCCTTCTGCATAAATGTGGAAAGCTCATCACTTTCCGCAAAAGACTCGGCATTCCCCAACCTGGAAACCTGGATATGTCCAAACCGCATTATGCCAGCATCACACAGCCGCCCCGACTTCCCTACAACAGATCAGATCACTACCACCATCAATACGAGTCAACATTTTCCGCAACCACCTTCTTATCCGGTTTACGGAAAACTGATCATACAGGAAGGAGGAACAACACCGCAGCCATCTGCAGTACGTGCTATGGGGGATGCCCCACTCCCACCCCACCCCCACCCCACCCCGGAATCGTCCTACGGAAACAGCTAAGATTTTACACGTCATTCACATGTAATAACACTCAGTATTATTAAGAGAGCAAGATGCCCGCAGTCTGTCGTCCGTCTGAATAGGATTTTGCTACCGAAAAGAAGTTCGATAATGGATTGATTCAAGATACGACAGCACCCTTCTTGGTCATCCAAGCTCTAAAGTAATTCTGTCCCACCCCGGGCTCGGCCATTACAGAGTGAAATACTTCAAGTCCAATATAGTTGACACCGCACTTTAACCACCGCCCCCACCCCACCCACCCCCACCCCGATGGTAATAAAATGTCACACGTCATGACAGTGCACGAGTCATCCACCGATAAATAGCCACGCGTATAAATCAAAATCATCAACATGACAGAAACACAGACACTAAGGTTGACTGTATTCACAATCTCCATACGACGGAATTGTAATTGTAAAACTGAGGCACGCATTTTCCGAGCTGTATTGTAATACATTAAGTTTGGTCTAGGTAGGCATGGGACTAGTCCTACTCACAGAGGAGGATGCTTGGCAGTCCACCCACCCAGAAAACACAGTCCAGCTTGGCGGAATTAGTACACTTAATTTCCGCAAGACATGGAGCTGTTTAAACCAAACAATAATTACAGACAGCTATATTGTCCTAATTTTGATTAAGAACACCATCGTTCTACCGTGTATACGAATCATTAACACATGGGCTGGTAAAGCGACATCAAAACTTCGACTGTATAATCTCATGGAGAATTTCAAATATTCTCTTACCTACATATTCCAGTCCCCAGATCAACATGGCCTGGGATACACCTATTACAGATGACAAGCGACAAATGTAAAAGATCACGTGCATACAGGGATGCTGTTCCGAGGCACAGAATTGAAAACAAATATTTCCGTTTGTCACACTCACTACAACTAATCAGCACCATCAATACTCCGCCATTACATAAATATTGCCTACGTTTCCGATCAACCACGTGCTTTCACAACAAGAAACCACGTGATCTTCACTTCTATTTCCAGTAAATTGGATCAAAAAGCTATAGACAAAAGAACCGCCAAAATGCGCATCTACCTCAGCGTGATGGAGGAAGTGAGAGGGAGTGAGTCGGGGTAATCACCGCTGACGTCACTGCGCCCTCCCACACATAAAAGGAGGAGATTGGGCACTGAAACTTCATCTTCCCGTCAAACTCGACACAAGGGAAGAGCAAGCATTAGTTTATTTTCGTGTCGCAAACCAAATTCTGCTGTTTTAATTATTATTTTCATTACTATTATATTTGGCAAGGAAAGTTATGAAACGGTAGGAAAATTAGAGTAGGTTAGGCAGTTCCGCGCAATCATCATCATGTGGAAATAAGATGTCACTTGTGGACGACCTCACCTTGTCCGACTGCTCAGAGGATTCAGCACCAGCTCATTCCAGGAAGAAGTATCCATGTACAGATTTAAAGCATAATGGACAGCCGTGTAAGTGTGCATTCTCCCGTAATTCGGACTTGACGCTTCATGTTAATTGTGATCAGCTTTTTCAATGCGCATTCTGCTTGGACTGCAAGTATTTATATACAGCTACTCGTTACCGAGTGACACACATTAACGGAAAAGCATCGTGTGTTAGTAGTAACCTTAAGCCTAGTGAACAAAATGAGGACATAGAAGTTCTAGCTTGCCGTTTTGAAACTAGACTTCCAATTAATGTGCTTCCTCTGGGGAAGATGGCTAAGACCAAACGTACCAAGCGGTGACAACCTGACTTTCCGCATTACATCAGACCAACAGCACCAGCATCCGCCACACAGCCCGCACACAGTCATCATTTTGCACCAGTCACCACCGTGACGGCAGCACCAGCACTAACGACATCAGCAGCACCTGTAGTACTGATACCTACATCGCCTATAGATTCCACTCCCGCATCACCTGCAGTAATGCCACCGTCTGCATCACGCACCACCGCAACAGCAGCATCTGTAATCGGCCAGCCAATGTCAGTTGTGATTTCTGCACCAGTGACCGTATCCGAACAGGGGTTACAGGACATTTCGGATAGATCCATATCTCTGTGCAGTTTAACAATAAATGAGGAGATCCGCCTTATGGAAGCATGCAGTCGCCAGTCATCATCACTTGCCGCCATGCATCGATCACTCATCACCTTCACTGCACTCAGCCAACCAGCATCCCGCATGACACCCACCATCTCCACGACAACTGTGATGTCAGCAGTTTCCACGCCACCACTGGTTCGCACTTCACCCGTTATCATCTCCGCCACCACCAGTGCTTCGATGGACATTTCCATACCTTCCTCCAGCATCAGTATACCCAACCTGGGCATAATTAGTAGTGACATTTCGGCAGCGGAGGACCATCTGCCGCATCCATCCTGTGTGAGTCGGGGTACCCAGTCTCACTGGGGAAACTTTACAGCGGATGTGTGTGGACACTATTGCCGAGGTTGCAGCAGGATTTATAAATAGGTGTGTGGAAAACGGAATGTTTTATGATATTTATTTTTGAAATACTTTTCTTATTGTTATATATATATATTTTAAATTGAAACACTCATCCCTAGGCTGACTACGGTCATCCTACACAGCTGCGCAACACTCTTGCATAGCTGTGTCTCACATAAATAATCATTGTGGATCCCTGCATTGTAAACATGTCGTGTGCGGCATAAGTACACAAGGCACCATAGTGAATATGTCCTATTACGGCCATGCAGTCTCAGCTACGCTGGGACTGCCTGATAAACTTGCCTTTTTCATTTATTAGTATTTCTATGTTTCTTATTATTTTTCTTCCCGCGTCAGAACGACGGGACAGATTGTGGGTTAGCGGAAGCTGCCCGTGCAGGTCCACAATAGCAGACCGCATTGTTACTAATCAATATACATATCTGTATGTGCATCCCTTTATTTACCCGGGGTGCACATGTAATTATCTGTGATATACTGTGATAAGTATATATAAAATATTATTTTTTAATTGTGTAATTATGGTACGTTGGAGCTTGGGTGTTCTCTAAGAAATTTAATTATCCGCATCCAAGAGAAAACCCATGTGAGCTATTGTTTAGGTTGATCTTGGACTGAATAAAATTATGCACGCACCTTGATATTAAACAAAAACTAAAAAAAGAAAAGACCTGGAAAAATAATTCAAGGTCAAAAATCAAAACTAAAAGTATGCCTCCCTCCCAAACTCTTTCGCACACTATGTGCTCTTTCTTATGAAGACGTGTCTCTCGCGTCACTCTCCTCACAGCTACGTGCCTATTCAGGAAGTCTATAATTCCCACCTACCCTGCTCCCATGCGTTTGATCCACGATGCGTTGATCGTTTGTCATGGGTGTCAAACTAGGAGGGGGGGGGGTGTAGCATGGATCGACCGGACAGATAGCGGCCATCCCATCTAAACTGGGTACGGAACGGCCATTCCGGATTCGCTCCAAGCACACCCCTGGTGGGTAGGATAGTACCCATATATAAGCCCTATGAGAGAGGTGTTCGCTAAAAATGGTTACGTCCATTAGACGGCGTGGTGCGCATGCGCACGCGTCAGAGCTTCCCTGACAACACATCTCGGAATTGGAAGTGAGTGAATGCTTATAGTGTCCCGACTAGGTACCCGCAAATAACTTTAATTGTATCATCCTCGTTGTTCTTTGTACTGATCAGGAGCATTTCCTGAGGATTTCAGAACCGTTTAAATTATTGAAATCGGTTCTGAAACGGCTGAGTTATCATTGGAAATCCTCTTAAATTATCTTCAAAATATTTCTCTTGACGCCTTAATCGCATGTATGTATAAATAAATAAGGAATGTGCTGTGTACATAATAGCCAGGTCACCACTTCTGTCTGCACACTGCTTGGCTACTGCTCGGCCTCTGATTGGCTGAGGCCCCTGGTCTGACGTCACGAGTAGTATAAAAGGGGTGAAAAATCGAGAATCAGGAGCATCACCATTGTGGAAGCCAGCACGCGCAGGACGACTGGACATCGGGATAGACGTGTGTAACTGCTTACCTACGGTGATACCTACATCATCCGGACGGACGGACGGACCGACGGACGGACGGACGGACGAACGAACGAACGAACGAACGAACGAACGAACGAACGAACGAACGAACGAACGAACGAACGAACGAACGAACGAACGAACGAACGAACGAACGAACGAACGAACGAACGAACGAACGAACGAACGAAAGAACGAAAGAACGAAAGAACGAACGAACGAACGAACGTACGAACGAACGAACGAACGAACGAACGAACGAACGAACGAACGAACGAACGAACGAACGAACGAACGAACGAACGAACGAACGAACGAATGCACGATTGCACGTATGGACGACCGTGCAAACGAAATATCAGCTACCAGCAGACCAATTCTGACAGTGTATTTGTACATATAAACAGTTTACAATTGTTTGATTTGGGACAAATATGGAGGCCTGGCACAAGCAAGTCCGTCTTTACATTGAAAAAACCGCATTGGCACAGGAATTTAATTAAAAATTTCTTTGCCTAAATTTGTCCTATCGAGACCAAGTTTAGATTTACTTAGAGTGGTCCCCCCTTGAGATTAGTTGGGGTAAAGTGAATTAATCAGTAGGTCGCTTTAACAGGTAAAGGCTGGGATTGATCCTACATTATAGAGAAAACACACACACGAATGCACACACATACGCACGCACGCACGCACGCACGCACGCACGCACGCACGCACGCACGCACGCACGCACGCACGCACGCACGCACGCACGCACGCACGCACGCACGCACGCACGCACGCACGCACGCACGCACGCACGCACGCACGCACGCACGCACGCACGCACGCACGCACGCACGCACGCACGCACGCACGCACGCACGCACGCACGCACGCACGCACGCACGCACGCACGCACGCACGCACGCACGCACGCACGCACGCACGCACGCACGCACGCACGCACGCACGCACATATCTGAACGAATGCACGAATGCATGCAATAATACATGCACACAGTAATACATGCACGAATGCACGCAAAAATGCATGCATGAACGCATGCACGAACGGACGCACGAATGCATGCACGCACACACCAAGGCACTAATGTACTCACGAATTAATGCACCCACAGCCACATACACACGCACACATACACCCACGCAAGTATAGATGCACACACGTACGGATGTACGAGCACACACCCACACACATACACACATACGAACAAACGCCCGGACGCACGAACAAACGAACGCATGCACGAACGAACGAACGAACGAACGAACGAACGAACGAACGAACGAACGAACGAACGAACGAACGAACACACGCACGCACGCACACATACACACACACACACACACTTTTGCAGACACATAATTAAAAGATGTCCTACGGATATGATTTCATGTTGCCCCACCATTGATTTTGGTTGGGATTAGATTTATTTAAGAATAGGTAGGGAGGGATGAAACCTTGTCATTGTTATCAGGAACTATAAGGTCTAACTTTGATCTTACTAGCAAATCTTTCAGGTTTGGATTTCTATTGTAAGCTATTACTGGTCGTGCTTTGATCGGTTCCTTTAATTTAGATTGCAACTGTGAATATTCGTCTTTCATGGTTTTCGCTAATTCAACATTACGTCTATTGTATATGAGTTGAAATGGGATAATTTTGTTCTTTTGTGATATTCCCGAATCTACATTTATTCCAAATGGTGCTTTTGTTTGGAGTGTTCTAATCCAATGGCCCTCTCGGATTTTGCGAAACGTACTCGTTTCTTCCTCACTATCGAAGGTCGGAATCTGTTCTATTGGCATTATTTCAAAATGATGTTCAACTGAATGATCAGGAAGTTGGAAATGTTGAGCAATTGGCGTATCTGCTGAGGTGTTAATATCAGAAACGTGGCGTCTAGCACGCACTCTAAATGCATTTTTTGTTTCACCAACATACTGTTTCTGGCAAAGGGCACAATTGATCAAATAAACTACATTCTCAGAATCACAATGCATATTAGTTCGGATATGATATTCATTTTTAGTTTGAAAGCTCAGGAATGTTTGTTGGTTTACAATATAGTTGTTTACTTTGCATCTATTTTTGTCGCATTTAGAAATTGATCCATCGCACATGATTGGTTTATTGTGTTTAATTTGGACAGGTTCAAACTCGGGTCCGCTATGAGGTTTTAGATTTTCAAGCTCATTGATGGTGTCTGCTTTAATTTTTCGAAGAAAACGGGCTGAATAGCCTCGTGCTTTCAACGCATCAAACAGAGTAGAGCATGCACTATTCAGATTTTGCCTGTTGCTAGAGTTTCGAAAAAACCTTATGATTTGCGATTTGATCAAACCTTTAAATGTGTGTGGAGGATGAAATGATTTTTTGTGAAGCAGCTGATGTGAGTCTGTTGGCTTAAAGAATACTTTATATTCTAATTTTCCAGAGGAATCAAATTGAGGACCCTTATAGATCGTGACATCTAAAAAGTCAACCGATGTTCCACTAATAGTAGCTTTTAGCTTGATGTTTGAATCTTGGTTATTTAAAATGCGAAAAAATTCCCAAAAGTCTTCTTCTGAAGGTTGCCAAACTATGGAGATATCATCTAGATATCTGAGGTAAAGAAGAGGCTTTTTGGTTGATTTGTTCAGTGCCTCCTCTTCCCACTCCGCAACATAAATCGTGGCAAAATTTGGGCTGAATCGTTTACCCATTGCGCATCCACAGATTTGAAGGTAATTTTCACCATTAAATTGGAAATCGTTTCCTTTAAGACTTAGCTCTAATAATTTTAGAATTTCCGTGTCTGGTCGATCTGGATCAGGAAATTTGACAAAAGAATTCTTAATAGCATTGACTCCAGCATCAATATCTATATTGGTATACATAGCATCTATGTCTAATGTGACTAAATATGCATCTTTCGGAACTGACAATTTGGATAACTTTGAAAGAAAGTGTTCTGTGTTCTTGAGAAAGCTCTTGTGTCTATTAGCAATGGGCTTTAAATAGTAATCAATATATTCTGAAATGCCAGAAGACTCACTGCCAGTCTGAAATGATGGGTCGTCCAGGCGGTGTCAATGGATCTAACCAGGTGCTGATAGGTTTATGGATTTTGGGCAAGATATAAAATGTCCGATTTTGTGGATTATTCTCACCTAGCAGATACTTTAGCTGTTTCTTATCGATGTACTTATCTGTATGCAATGAATTAAGTATTTCAATGAAATTTTGTCGGTTTTGAGGCCAAATTAAATTATCAAGTTTTCTGTAATGCCTGGTGTTAGTTAACTGCCTTTCGGCCTCGCGGATGTAGTTTTCTCTAGACATAATCACAGTTGCTGAACCTTTATCGGCCATCCGATCCGTCCGTCCGTCCGTCCGTCCGTCCGTCCGACCGTCCATCCGTCCGTCCGTCCGTCCGTCCGTCCGTCTTTACATTGAAAAAACCGCATTGGCACAGGAATTTAATTAAAATTTCTTTACCTAAATTTGTCCTATCGAGACCAAGTATAGATTTACTTAGAGTGGTCCCCCCCTTGAGATTAGTTGGGGTAAAATGAACTTATCAGTAGGTCGCTTTAACAGGTAAAGGCTGGGATTGATCCTACATTATAGAGAAATCACACACACACGAATGCACGCACGCACGCACTCCCGCCCGCCCGCACGCACGCACGCACGCACGCACGCACGCACGCACGCACGCATCTGAACGAATGCACGAATGCATGCAATAACACATGCACACAGTAATACATACACGAATGCACGCAATAATGCATGCATGAACGCATGCACGAACGAACGCACGAATGCATGCACGCGCACACCCACGCACTAATGTACTCACGAATTAATGCACCCACACCCACATACACACACGCACACATACACCCACGCAAGTATAGATGCACACACGTGCGGATGTACGAGCACACCCCCACACACATACACACATACGAACAAACGCCCGGACGCACGAACGAACGCACGCACGAACGCACGCACGCACGCACGCACGCTCACACGCACACTTCTGCAGACACAAAATTAAAAGATGTCCTACGGATATGATTTCATGTTGCCCCACCATTGAGTTTGGTTGGGATTAGATTTATTTAAGAATAGGTAGGGAGGGATGAAACCTTGTCATTGCTATCAGGAACTATAAGGTCTAACTTTGATCTTACTAGCAAATCTTTCAGGTTTGGATTTCTATTGTAAGCTATTACTGGTCGTGCTTTGATCGGTTCCTTTAATTTAGATTGCAACTGTGAATATTCGTCTTTCATGGTTTTCGCTAATTCAACATTACGTCTATTGTATATGAGTTGAAATGGGATAATTTTGTTCTTTTGTGATATTCCCGAATCTACATTTATTCCAAATGGTGCTTTTGTTTGGAGTGTTCTAATCCAATGGCCCTCTCGGATTTTGCGAAACGTACTCGTTTCTTCCTCACTATCGAAGGTCGGAATCTGTTCTATTGGCATTATTTCAAAATGATGTTCAACTGAATGATCAGGAAGTTGGAAATGTTGAGCAATTGGCGTATCTGCTGAGGTGTTAATATCAGAAACGTGGCGTCTAGCACGCACTCTAAATGCATTTTTTGTTTCACCAACATACTGTTTCTGGCAAAGGGCACAATTGATCAAATAAACTACATTCTCAGAATCACAATGCATATTAGTTCGGATATGATATTCATTTTTAGTTTGAAAGCTCAGGAATGTTTGTTGGTTTACAATATAGTTGTTTACTTTGCATCTATTTTTGTCGCATTTAGAAACTGATCCATCGCACATGATTGGTTTATTGTGTTTAATTTGGACAGGCTCAAACTCGGGTCCGCTATGAGGTTTTAGATTTTCAAGCTCATTGATGGTGTCTGCTTTAATTTTTCGAAGAAAACGGGCTGAATAGCCTCGTGCTTTCAACGCATCAAACAGAGTAGAGCATGCACTATTCAGATTTTGCCTGTTGCTAGAGTTTCGAAAAAATCTTATGATTTGCGATTTGATCAAACCTTTAAATGTGTGTGGAGGATGAAATGATTTTTTGTGAAGCAGCTGATGTGAGTCTGTTGGCTTAAAGAATACTTTATATTCTAATTTTCCAGAGGAATCAAATTGAGGACCCTTATAGATCGTGACATCTAAAAAGTCAACAGATGTTCCACTAATAGTAGCGTTTAGCTTGATATTTGAATCTTGGTTATTTAAAATGCGAAAAAATTCCCAAAAGTCTTCTTCTGAATGTTGCCAAACTATGAAGATGTCATCTAGATATCTGAGGTAAAGAAGAGGCTTTTTGGTTGATTTGTTCAGTGCCTCCTCTTCCCACTCCGCCACATAAATCGTGGCAAAATTTGGGCTGAATCGTTTACCCATTGCGCATCCACAGATTTGAAGGTAATTTTCACCATTAAATTGGAAATCGTTTCCTTTAAGACTTAGCTCTAATAATTTTAG
The DNA here is from genome assembly GCA_034401795.1 of Chaetoderma sp. LZ-2023a. Taxonomy (NCBI): domain Eukaryota; kingdom Metazoa; phylum Mollusca; class Caudofoveata; order Chaetodermatida; family Chaetodermatidae; genus Chaetoderma; species Chaetoderma sp. LZ-2023a. The sequence continues at coordinate 28,122,812 of CM067375.1, read as the reverse complement.
AATTTCTGTGTCTGGTCGATCTGGATCAGGAAATTTGACAAAAGAATTCTTAATAGCATTGACACCAGCATCAATATCTATATTGGTATACATAGCATCTATGTCTAATGTGACTAAATATGCATCTTTCGAAACTGACAATTTGGATAGCTTTGAAAGAAAGTGTTCTGTGTTCTTGAGAAAGCTCTTGTGTCTATTAGCAATGGGCTTTAAATAGTAATCAATGTATTCTGAAATGCCATAAGACTCACTGCCACAGTCTGAAATGATGGGTCGTCCAGGCAGTGTCAATGGATCTAACCAGGTGCTGATAGGTTTATGGATTTTGGGCAAGATATAAAATGTCCGATTTTGTGGATTATTCTCACCTAGCAGATACTTTAGCTGTTTCTTATCGATGTACTTATCTGTATGCAATGAATTAAGTATTTCAATGAAATTTTGTCGGTTTTGAGGCCAAATTAAATTATCAAGTTTTCTGTAATGCCTGGTGTTAGTTAACTGCCTTTCGGCCTCGCGGATGTAGTTTTCTCTAGACATAATCACAGTTGCTGAACCTTTATCGGCCATCCGATCCGTCCGTCCGTCCGTCCGTCCGTCCGACCGTCCATCCGTCCGTCCGTCCGTCCGTCCGTCCGTCTTTACATTGAAAAAACCGCATTGGCACAGGAATTTAATTAAAATTTCTTTACCTAAATTTGTCCTATCGAGACCAAGTATAGATTTACTTAGAGTGGTCCCCCCTTGAGATTAGTTGGGGTAAAATGAACTTATCAGTAGGTCGCTTTAACAGGTAAAGGCTGGGATTGATCCTACATTATAGAGAAATCACACACACACGAATGCACGCACGCACGCACTCCCGCCCGCCCGCACGCACGCACGCACGCACGCACGCACGCACGCACGCATCTGAACGAATGCACGAATGCATGCAATAACACATGCACACAGTAATACATACACGAATGCACGCAATAATGCATGCATGAACGCATGCACGAACGAACGCACGAATGCATGCACGCGCACACCCACGCACTAATGTACTCACGAATTAATGCACCCACACCCACATACACACACGCACACATACACCCACGCAAGTATAGATGCACACACGTGCGGATGTACGAGCACACCCCCACACACATACACACATACGAACAAACGCCCGGACGCACGAACGAACGCACGCACGAACGCACGCACGCACGCACGCACGCTCACACGCACACTTCTGCAGACACAAAATTAAAAGATGTCCTACGGATATGATTTCATGTTGCCCCACCATTGAGTTTGGTTGGGATTAGATTTATTTAAGAATAGGTAGGGAGGGATGAAACCTTGTCATTGCTATCAGGAACTATAAGGTCTAACTTTGATCTTACTAGCAAATCTTTCAGGTTTGGATTTCTATTGTAAGCTATTACTGGTCGTGCTTTGATCGGTTCCTTTAATTTAGATTGCAACTGTGAATATTCGTCTTTCATGGTTTTCGCTAATTCAACATTACGTCTATTGTATATGAGTTGAAATGGGATAATTTTGTTCTTTTGTGATATTCCCGAATCTACATTTATTCCAAATGGTGCTTTTGTTTGGAGTGTTCTAATCCAATGGCCCTCTCGGATTTTGCGAAACGTACTCGTTTCTTCCTCACTATCGAAGGTCGGAATCTGTTCTATTGGCATTATTTCAAAATGATGTTCAACTGAATGATCAGGAAGTTGGAAATGTTGAGCAATTGGCGTATCTGCTGAGGTGTTAATATCAGAAACGTGGCGTCTAGCACGCACTCTAAATGCATTTTTTGTTTCACCAACATACTGTTTCTGGCAAAGGGCACAATTGATCAAATAAACTACATTCTCAGAATCACAATGCATATTAGTTCGGATATGATATTCATTTTTAGTTTGAAAGCTCAGGAATGTTTGTTGGTTTACAATATAGTTGTTTACTTTGCATCTATTTTTGTCGCATTTAGAAACTGATCCATCGCACATGATTGGTTTATTGTGTTTAATTTGGACAGGCTCAAACTCGGGTCCGCTATGAGGTTTTAGATTTTCAAGCTCATTGATGGTGTCTGCTTTAATTTTTCGAAGAAAACGGGCTGAATAGCCTCGTGCTTTCAACGCATCAAACAGAGTAGAGCATGCACTATTCAGATTTTGCCTGTTGCTAGAGTTTCGAAAAAATCTTATGATTTGCGATTTGATCAAACCTTTAAATGTGTGTGGAGGATGAAATGATTTTTTGTGAAGCAGCTGATGTGAGTCTGTTGGCTTAAAGAATACTTTATATTCTAATTTTCCAGAGGAATCAAATTGAGGACCCTTATAGATCGTGACATCTAAAAAGTCAACAGATGTTCCACTAATAGTAGCGTTTAGCTTGATATTTGAATCTTGGTTATTTAAAATGCGAAAAAATTCCCAAAAGTCTTCTTCTGAATGTTGCCAAACTATGAAGATGTCATCTAGATATCTGAGGTAAAGAAGAGGCTTTTTGGTTGATTTGTTCAGTGCCTCCTCTTCCCACTCCGCCACATAAATCGTGGCAAAATTTGGGCTGAATCGTTTACCCATTGCGCATCCACAGATTTGAAGGTAATTTTCACCATTAAATTGGAAATCGTTTCCTTTAAGACTTAGCTCTAATAATTTTAGAATTTCTGTGTCTGGTCGATCTGGATCAGGAAATTTGACAAAAGAATTCTTAATAGCATTGACACCAGCATCAATATCTATATTGGTATACATAGCATCTATGTCTAATGTGACTAAATATGCATCTTTCGAAACTGACAATTTGGATAGCTTTGAAAGAAAGTGTTCTGTGTTCTTGAGAAAGCTCTTGTGTCTATTAGCAATGGGCTTTAAATAGTAATCAATGTATTCTGAAATGCCATAAGACTCACTGCCACAGTCTGAAATGATGGGTCGTCCAGGCAGTGTCAATGGATCTAACCAGGTGCTGATAGGTTTATGGATTTTAGGCAAGATATAAAATGTCCGATTTTGTGGATTATTCTCACCTAGCAGATACTTTAGCTGTTTCTTATCGATGTACTTATCTGTATGCAATGAATTAAGTATTTCAATGAAATTTTGTCGGTTTTGAGGCCAAATTAAATTATCAAGTTTTCTGTAATGCCTGGTGTTAGTTAACTGCCTTTCGGCCTCGCGGATGTAGTTTTCTCTAGACATAATCACAGTTGCTGAACCTTTATCGGCTTGTTTTATAACAATATTCTGATTTCTACGTAATTTGTTGATGGCCTGTCGTTCGAGAAATGAAAGGTTTTGCTTATTATTTGTAACTGGCAATGATCTGGCTATACCAGCAACCGTTTTTATGGTTGCTTTAATATTGTCATCAACTAGCTTATCGGGAGGGTCCCAACCAGATTTTCCAGTGAATGGTTTTGACTCTCCATTTAAATTTCGAAAATGATGGGCTATTTTTACTGAATGACCAAAATTAGCTACTTCAATAAGACCTGTGTCTAAAAGCAAATCTAATCCTGTTTTTGCGACAAAGGTGTGTGGCGTTGTTCAATTGAGTAATTATTTTGATCTTCCTGTATCAGTCACCTCATAATCAAATAGATCCCGTCTTCTCAACATTATCATCCAGAATCTGAGTACTCACAATAGTACAAACAGATCTGTTGGCATAAAAGAGTAAAAAATATACATCAGGAGAGCTGTATCCGAATTGGCGCTTCTACCCTGGCTTATAGTGTAACATATATTAAGAATAAGTCACCATGATCCAAAATGTCTCCATCTAAATCAACAGTTAAAATGTTTCCAATTATAGTATAGCTCCAGTATCCAGTTATCCATATAAGCACCAACTAGATGGAACATTTCTGATTCCAATCCATCCATCCATCAGTCCATCCATCCATCCATCCATCCATCCGTCCGTCCACACACATCCATCCATCCATCGATCCCTCCCTTCGTTCGTCCGTCCATCCATCCATCCGTCCACACACGTCCATCCATCAGATCTGTTGGCATAAAAGAGTAAAAAATATACACACCAGGAGAGCTGTATCCGAACTGGGACTTCTACCATGGCTTATAGTGTAACATATATTAAGAATAAGTCACCATGATCCGAAATGTCTACAGCTAAATCAAAAGTTATAATGTTTACCGTGATAGTATAGCTCCCAGTATCCAGTTAGCCATATGAGCAACAACTATATGGAATATTTCTGATTCCAATCCATCCATACATCAGTCCATCCATCCATCCATCCATCCATCCATCCATCCATCCATCCATCCATCCATCCATCCATCCATCCATCCATCCATCCATCCATCCATCCATCCATCCATCCATCCATCCATCCATCCATCCATCCATCCATCCATCCATCCATCCATCCATCCATCCATCCATCCATCCATCCATCCATCCATCCATCCATCCATCCATCCATCCATCCATCCATCCATCCATCCATCCATCCATCCACCCACCCACCCACCCACCCACCCACCCACCCACCCACCCAGCCAGCCACCCACCACCCACCCACCCACCCACCCATCCACCCACCCATCCATCCGACCGTCCACAGACATCCATCCATCGATCCCTCCCTTCGTCCATCCGTCCGTCCCTCCCTCCCTCCCTCCCTCCCTCCCTCCCTCCCTCCCACCGTCCGTCCGTCCGTCCCTCCCTCCCTCCCTCCCTCCCTCCTGCCACCGACCCACCCACCCTGCCCACCCACCCCATCCATCCATCCGTCCACACACGTCCATCCATCCATCCATCCATCCATCCATCCATCCATCCATCCATCCATCCATCCATCCATCCATCCATCCATCCATCCATCCATCCATCCATCCATCCATCCATCCATCCATCCATCCATCCATCCATCCATCCATCCATCCATCCATCCATCCATCCATCCATCCATCCATCCATCCATCCATCCATCCATCCATCCATCCATCCATCCATCCATCCATCCATCCATCCATCCATCCATCCATCCATCCATCCATCCATCCATCCATCCATCCATCCATCCATCCATCCATCCATCCATCCATCCATCCATCCATCCACTCCAGCCATCCATCCATCCATCCATCCATCCAGCCAGCCAGCCAGCCAGCCAGCCACCCACCCACCCACCCACCCACCAATCCACCCACCCATCCATCCGACCGTCCACAGACATCCATCCATCGATCCCTCCCTTCGTCCATCCATCCATCCGTCCGTCCATCCCTCCACTCCCTCCCTCCCTCCCTCCCACCGTCCATCCGTCCCTCCCTCCCTCCCTCCATCCCTCCACCGACCCACCCACCCTGCCCACCCACCCCATCCATCCATCCGTCCACACACGTCCGTCCATCCATCCATCCATCCATTCATCTACCAAACCATACATCTACCAAACCATACATCCGTCCACACACGTCCACCCACCCACCCTGCCTCCCACCCCGCCCATCCATCCATCCGTCCACACACGTCCGTCCATCCATCCATCCATCCATCCGTCCACACACGTCCATCCATCCATCCATCCATCCATCCATCCATCCAGCCAGCCAGCCAGCCAGCCAGCCAGCCAGCCAGCCAGCCAGCCACCGATATACCTCTCATACACCCATTCAGTCACCCACACAACCGACCAAACCACGAACCCAACACCTTTATTATCCTATAACATGCCCACCTCTAAACCCTCTCATCCATAAACCCACAACCACTCGGAATAGATTTTCATCAGTCAGCCTATCTTTCCATCTATTTATCTGTTTGCATCATGGACAGACCTAGATTGGAGCGTGTGTATGGATTCTACTAAAAATCATAGAATAAATGTATGTCTATTATGTGATTCTGCAATTCTGATTAGTCCTATTCCCCGCTGGATCGGCCATGTACTTAAGATCAAAGTGATCAATCAATCATGCAGCTTCATGTTTAGGGCTTTGACCTGATTAGTTGGTAATCGTTTTGAGGGAGTGGCTACGTCCATTATACCCGGCTGATAAAGACTTAATCTTCTTTAAACAATAACTCTATCGCATTTTGTTCCCTCTATTCAGCGCCTTTGTGGCCAAGAGACCACATATTGCCGACAATACACCTTTGATCTATATTAACAATAAAATTAACAATGAGTTATGATTGCAGATATTACACACACAGACGCTTGCCGACTTGACAAAATGTTATAAATACGGGAATATGTCCAGAAATTACTATAACCTGTTTGATTAGCTACCTATTCGTTAGTTTTGTGGACACAATCTTGAAATTATGGAAGCCAAATACAACATGAGTGGAGCTGCTCTATCTGTGTTGAAGAGTGTACTTAGTATTATTGAGAAATCCGAGTCAGATTTAGAGAACCAGTTGTGGAACCACCAGGCCCGAGACGACAGCTTTTTCCGATCTCCACTGGAATTCTTGGATGAAAAGCGACTGTCTGATAATGATTTTCATATGAACGGTATAGATGCTGAGTTAGATGATTTGGATGTTTTGCTAGTTGAACGTCGTCATTGTAAAAGAACATTCGAGAAAACCTCACCCACAGATATCGAACTTTCTATGCTCAATGACCAGACGAGGGCGAAGAAGAAGCGACCAAACAATGGTGTGTGTGTCTTCTGCAAGAATAACGGAGAGCTATCTTCACTATATGGGGGACACATTTTGAAAAACGATCAAGGAATTACTGTCTGTCCAGTTCTACGACGCTACACTTGTCCAAAATGTGGAGCTTCGGGAGATTCTGCCCACACCATCAAGTACTGCCCACGCACAACCGTGTATGACAAATTGCGGATGGCTAGGTATGCATCTAAGTGATAATTGTGATATCTGCCACCAAGGATATTTGTATAATGGATTGTTCTTCACAAAATACTCTTAGTGCTCTATGCTTATTGTGAAAATTTTTTCTCTAACTCTATTGCTACGAATTGCATTTTATAATCAGATTTCAGACGATTTTCACTTTGTAAATATATGAATCCTAATTTATTGTTATTATTAGATAATAAACTAGTAAATACATTGCGACAAACGTGTGTGGCGTTGTTCAATTGAGTAATTATTTTGATCTTCCTGTATCAGTCACCTCATAATCAAATAGATCCCGTTTTCTCAACATTATCATCCAGAATCTGAGTACTCACCATAGTACAAACAGATCTGTTGGCATAAAAGAGTAAAAAATATACATCAGGAGAGCTGTATCCGAATTGGCGCTTCTAACCTGGCTTATAGTGTAACATATATTAAGAATAAGTCACCA